>VXBI01002390.1:390294-416479 GCA_013397375.1 Toxostoma redivivum
GCACAGCCCCCATTCCAGCCCTGCACTCCGCACTGCGGGCAGGGCTGAGGGCAGTGCCACAGAGCTGGGGAATCCCTGAGAGCACGTCAAACCCCCGGGCAAGGAGCAGCGCCAGCCCCAGGCGTGCTGGTCTCCACCCGGAGCAGGCTAGGAAAACAACAAACCAAAATTAAAAACACCCGGAGAAGGGCAGGGTGTCCCTTCTGTGCCGGAGCTGGAAGTGCAGTCTCCACCGCTGCGTTATCGGGATCGGGAGCAGTCCTGTGCAGCGCAGGCCCTGCGGGGCTGTCCCGCCTGCAGAGGTCAGCGCTCGCAGGAGCAGCCGCGGCCGCGCCGCCCGCCCCGGGGCCAAGGTCCCGGCACACGGCCCCGAGCTGCGGCCCAGGCGGGGAGCAGCGGCCGGACGGCTCCGCGGGGGACGCCTGAGACCAGGTACGAGGGGGGCTGCGTTTGCACGGAGAGACAGCAATCGCATTTTCCTCACGCAGCCTCACGGAAATGGAAGCCGGGGCCGAGGCGGTCCCGGCGCCAGCCCCGCGCTGCCCATGACGGCTCAAGGGCAGCACCGCGTTACCCCATACCCCATGTGCTGCTCCGAAGCTTTGCTCTCTCCAGCAAGACACCTTGGACTAAAGGCCTGAATGTCAGCAAAAGCAGGAATTAATAACACGTTTGCTGTGGTTTCCAGAGTTTGTATTTCTTAAAGTAATCTGATGTTTGGAAAGGTCGCAGCCTCTTCAAAGGAAAAATACGATTTATTTTCTACTCACCACGGCTTTTCTTTCTACTAGTGTCTTGCGACTAATCTCACTAACATTAGGTTAGGGGTTAATGTAAAGCTGAGCCCCGAGGACAGAGGCAGCACTGTGAGCCCTGGGCCAGAAACTCCTGTAAACATTAACATATAGTTTGGAATATTCCAGCATGAACTTCTCATAGAATACTGGGGACAGTCTGGGGAAAGAAAAATATTCTATGTTTTAAAATACATCATAAACCCTGAAGTTCAAGTGCCATAAATCTCCACTGTCCATTGCAAAGACGACAGGACAGTGCCTAAATATTCATGCAACCCTTGTGCAGGTTATATCTTGGCCACCCTATCAAAACCTCTCCTTGCTGTGCCAATACCTCCATCAGGCATCCACTGACGGGTGCCAGTGCCAGAGGAGCCCCATCCCTTTGCAGAGCAGCACAGCCTCCAGGATGGCTCTGCTGGGGACCAGCAAGTACTCGCAGGGGTCAGTGCTCGGCAGCGTGAACCCCGACCTCGGCAGCGAGAGGCAGACAGCCTCCTTCTGCGTGGAGAGGCTGACAGCTCTGCTGGACGGCGGCACGGAGCAGACACGGATACGGAGAGCAGTGGGTGAGTGACCCTTATGAAGCCCTGGTGGGGGCTGGCACAGGCCATGCCTATGTCCTGCTGCTCTGCTCCTCCTCTGCAGCACAGTGGGGTTTGTGCTTCTGGGCATTTGCTTATCCCCCATCTCTTTAAAAAGCGGGAGTGTGGAGCTGGAGTCTTCTCTTCATGTAAATCAATACAACTCCTCCGCAGCCATTCCTACTGTCTGAAGCTTTTCCTCCTCCCTGCTCCCATCCCTGTCTTTTAGCAAGACTGGTTAAACTGGTATACAAGAACTGAGGGTTGAGCAAGGGAAGTCCATGTGCAAGGTAAATGCGTGCAGGGGCTGGTGCTGCTGTGCAGAAATGCACATCTCATGTGAACCACAGCCAGCTTCCCTCCTTGGCACGTTGGGCTCATCCAGGTGGGGAATTTCTTGCATAGGTTGGCTCAGCCAGGCTGAGCTGCTCTCACTCTTGATGGGTGTGCCAAAAAAATTACTGTTGCTGAGAAGACACAGAGGAAAAAACCCTCTCTCGTCTCTGTAACTGCATCCATCTTATACACTAACCAAAGGAAAACAGCGCAGCCAGTGGGATCACCCTCTTCACAGTGCCACTGGAGTTCAGTATAACCTTCCACATGAATAGACTCAAGGTTTTAAGGCAAAATGGACAAGGGGGGTGTTCAAACTAACACAGAAATAGTGACTCTGAGTTATTTTGCAACAGTGCAGTGGGCTGAAGCAGGACACCCAGCAGGCTCTGGCTGTAACCCACCCTCTGGCTGATGCAGCTCACCACAGCCTGGCCAAAATGCAGCTCACCACAGCCCTTACTGTTCTCACAGCAATTGGAAGCAGAGGGATCCTTGGCATCTTCTGCCAGCAGTCACCTCTCCCACCCTGACCAGGGAGGGTGCTTTACCCTGCAGGGTCACCATTTCCCCTCTCTCAGGCCTACTCTGTTCCCCTTTTGCTTCCCCAAACCCACAGCTTTTCAGAGTTAGATGTGACAGCCATGGGAGCCAGAACTGGAAAAACAAAACCTGCCTTCAAGCACCCTAAAAATCACAGCATCAGTATCCATGAGTCCAATCCTGCCTGCTCTTCCCTGAACACGGCTCGAGGCACTGCCTGCACTTCCCCAGCCCCAGGAGAACCAACCGTTTTGTGTTGCTTTGCAGTGGAAGCTATCGAATCTGACCCTGTGTTTAGCAGAGAAAATCAGTATTTCCAGACCCAGAATGAGAGGTACGAAGCAGCAGTCAGGAAGGCTGTTCATCTTCAGAAAAAGTTGCATGAGATGGGATGGACTGAGAATGGACCTGAATATAAGTACATTTACAGGTGATTTTTTTTTTTTTTTAAGTACAACTAATTTTTTGTTAAAAGCTTTGTATGCCAACAAGAATCAGCTTTAGCAAAGGCTGGGAAAGGCCAACAGCTGACAGAAAAGGTTTGAATAAAAATGCGCTACAGGTTTTTACTTCAGCAGCACACTTGGGAAAAGGGAAAATGGTGGTATACACAACTGGGAACTTCTCAGAGAGCAGCACATGGGTACAGTGTGATAGATCACAGCAGTTCACAACCACAACATGAGATTTCCACTTCAACGACCTCCTCACTTGTGCTGCAGGTCTCATACCACCCCTTAGACATTTTTAAATGTATAACCAGAATTGAAAGTGGTGCTGTTTCAGTTACATTACTGACATTTAAATAAATTAAAGATTACAATTTGTGTCTCTAGAAAATATTTTATTAAGGGAAAAGAAATAAAAAAGGTAAAAAACTCACCTTAATTTGTAGATAAATGAGAATAAAGTACTTTCACAGTCCATTTCTTTAATATTTCCTAACAATTAGTGGGGGGTTGAGTTCCACATTTCACTTGCTTGCCCCTCCTTTCCCCCTTTGCTCAATCAATTCCTGGCTGGCTGTTGCCCAGGGCACACTGTCTGCTTGGTACCCAGTAGGAAGATGCAGGTTCAGAAGTGTCACTCAGAAGAGCAATGCCTGTCCTTTACAGAGCACTGCTGACACTCAGAGCCAGTTTTTGGCATTTCATAGATTCACAGCACAGTTTGGGTGGGAAAGGACATTTAAAGGTCATCTAGTCCAGCCTTCTGCAATGAGCAAGATGATCTTCACCTAGATCAGGTTGCTCGGAGCCCTGTTCAGCCTGACCTGGAATGTTTGCTGGCATCCACCAGCTCTCTGGGCTACCTGTGCCACTGTTTCACCACACTCATTGAAAATGAGTTCTTCATTATGTGTCTAGTCTAAATCTGCCTTCTTTTAGTTTAAAACCATTACCCCCTTGCCCTATGGTAAAAGGCTCTGCTACAAAGTTGTCCCCATCATAGGAAAGATGATGATTTTTTATGCTGAGCTCTTCACCACTTACAGTGCGTGGAACTAATGAAGGGAGAAATTTGCCATCAAGAGCTCTTGGACCTGATCATTATATTCCCATTAAAAAGCAGCTCTCCACTGCTCCCTCAGAACAAAAAAAATCCCACCCCTTCTCCCACCCAGGTGTGCTTTTATCAGGCCCCCTGATGCCAAAAGCTGCAGCAGGACCAGCCCTGTGTTGTCCCATTTGCTGGATTAGGAGCAGAGCTGTCTGGCAGGGCAGCTCTTGCCTGATGGAACTCCAGGTGAGCACCAAGCTCTTATGACAGAATCCTGGCTCCTGGTGCCAGGCACAGTGAATCACTCACACAATTTGAAATCCAGCTTTTCAAATCGCAGCTAAAGGAACGTTATTTCTGGCCAGGCTGCCAAGTATTCATTAAGTCATTTTCTGTTAATCAAAGCAATTTCCCTTTAACTTCTTTGTTCATATTTCCCCCACACTGTTTCAGCATGATTAATTCTCTCTCAGGGCCAGTATAAAAGAAAGGTCAGAGTCATTTGTTAACAATAGAATGTATATATGTGAAAGGAGATGCTCTCTAGAGCACTGCAGTAAAGCAATGTGCTAACAGCCACTCAGCTACTGAGAACAGCACAGCCACTTACTTGTACATGTACTTGTATCTGTGAGGTGATTTAACCATGTTCTGAGGAATCCCAGGAAGAGGGATATAGTTATATTCCTCGTGTTTTCTTATTATTTCTCACACACACAAAAAACCCCACTTAAATAAATTTCTCATTTGCACTATGGAAATCACTGTACCCAAGTTCCCATGTATAGTTTCTGGAATAGTGCTTTTTAGGATGTATGCAGATGGTGATGGCAAAGGACCTGACCAGATAATAAACCAAGGGTTACTTGGATGTATTTTAATTTTTCCACAAGAAAATAACATCTCAATTCAGGACAAATCTCCATGAACCCCAGTACTGTTCAGTGACAGCAATAGGCAGCAAGCAAACAGCAAAGTACAGCAACAAACCAAACATACCATGGTATTTCTCCATGGGAATGGGAAAGTTCAGGAGGCCCAGGTCCCAGATAGCTGCATGTGTAACTCAGTCTAATATGCCTCACAGTGAATTGCTAGGATTTAGGGTTTTTCAAGTAGGGTACTGTTTTGTTTTTTCTTTTTAGTTCAACCTCAAAATCTGACTTAAATAATCAAGAAAACAAAATCGTAAGAAGTAAAACAAAAATACAAAATGCTTACAGAGACTCAGGAGCTTTGGAGCTGGGTTGTGCTTTTAGCTCAGTGTCTGCTACTCAGAACAGGTAATTCCTCCAAGACCAAGTGAAATGAGCAAGCAACACATATGCAAACTCTTGTTATGAAAGAAGAGACAAAAGCAGCTGGGAAGGGCACTTTTCCTGCAATGCTGTGCTGATGCTGGGTGCTGGGCAAGGTATGACAAGGCAGAAATCAAAAGGCAGCAGGTGGTACTGTCTAGTGACCACTGCAGTGCCACTGCCTCATTCATCACATGTCTGAAACTTCATCCCCTTAAAATCATCCCTTGTGCCTTCTCTGCAGGGCACTGTCAGGAGACGTCGCGTTTCTCCTTCACCGCGTCTTCATGAGAAGTATTTCAGTGCTGGGCTCTGACAAACAAATTGCCAAGTGGATTCCTCTTGCCACTCAGCATAAGATCATTGGAAGCTATGCACAGACTGAACTGGGACACGGTAAGGCTGCAGGGAAAACAGCATTTCTGTATGGCACAAAGCTGCAGCCCAAATTCCCATGGGAATTTGACTCCAAACTGTCCATCCTTTACAGGGATGGGCTTGGTTGGGTTCTCATTCATGGTTCTCATCAGAAGGGTAAACCACAAACCTCGATAATACCCACAACCAGCTTGCAGGGATCCTTCACTCTCTCCATCCCTGTGATATACCAGGAGATAGATACATAGATGGATTTTTTAAAATTTCTTTTTTTAAAGGCACTTATCTTCAGGGTTTGGAAACGACAGCAGTCTTTGACACTGCTACTCAGGAGTTTATACTGAACACACCAAAGATCTCTGCCATGAAGTGGTGGCCTGGAGACAGTAAGTACCACACCAAATATTTTGTTTTTTGCTTCCTTCAGTTACTCCATCTACCCTGGTTAAGTTCTGTATTTGAGGGCCCAGGTGCTAGCAGAAGACTTCAATAAAAGATACTGACATGGATAAGCAAGTAAGAGAAAGCAGTTTGTCCAAGTTCAAATGCCACAAGGGAGCCATCATCATTTACAAAAGCCCCTTGGGTTGCAGGCTGAAGAACTTCACTCAGGAAAGCTCTTGCCTCCGCAGGAATAAATCTTCTTTGTAAATAATACTCAGACAACCAAAAACTGCAGGGAGGTCATCAGCATAAAGGATTTGAGTGTGAAATTCTTGGCTCCCTTCACGAAGGTATTTCACAGAAAATAACTGGAGTCACTGCAACAGCGGCAGCACCTCCCACTCTCAGCATTACATTAGCTCAAACTGTTTATTTTTTCTCTACTCTGTTACAAAACTATTAATCCAAGCCTCATGGGCAGCAACAGAGGCAGAATGATGGTGCAACTTCTAAGAGCTAAGAGCAGGCTGATTTAGGTTTCCAGCACACACTTGTGCTGACCTATACCTAAGATCCAATACATAATTAGTACTGACCTCCCTTAACAATGTTTGTGCTGTAACTTTACTTAAGGGAATGGGGCTGTTTTTCTTCTCACAGTGGGAAGATCAGCAACCCACACAGTGGTCTTTGCTCAGCTGTACATCCATGGGAAGTGCTATGGCATCCATCCCTTCATCGTGCAGATACGCAGCCTTCAGGACCACTCCCCCTGCCCAGGTAAATAACCTCAGACACTGCAGCACTTGTGCAGGTGCTCTGCCTATTTTGCCCTTAAATGTTTTCTAAAACATTGGGACCAGGGAGAGTTATAATTGCCAAACCAAGCCAAGAGAGATAGCCAAGGTGTCGTTATCATTAACCCCAACCTTTTGATCTGAAGGGAAATTTAACATATCCTCAGTCATATCCAGACCAAGCCCTTGACATAACCAGAAGCCTGGGCTGCTCTGAGCACCTCTGCATTAACACCTCAGTTCTGACCCCAGCCAGCACAGATCCATCTGTCAATGGATCAAGGAAACAAATTACTACAAGGCATTCAAATGCCTGTTTCACCCCTTGGGCAAGATCACCCATGCTGGGGAAAAAGCAGAGCTGACTGCGCCCTTCTGTTGAGGTCCCCATCCTGACACAAAACAGGGAGCAAAAAATTCAAGTGGAAGTAAGCAGGCTGTGTTTCATCCTGCTGCAGGCATAACTGCAGGAGACATCGGTCCCAAAATGAATTTTGAGCACATTGACAACGGCTACCTCCTGCTGAAGAACGTGCGCATCCCCAGGGAGAACATGCTGAGCAAGTTTTGTGAGGTATGTGTGGACTCACATCACAAACCTGCCGTCAGACTCTCATTTCACAGCCAGAGAGACAACAAGGATGTGTCTAAATTTGGGACAAAAATCTTCCTTTGAGTGTCAGCAAGTCTCTGAGGTTTTATCAAGGGCAGGAGTACCTGAATCCTAAATGAAAGTCAGTGTCAAGAATTCCACATTCAGAAGCTGGGGATCACGGGGCAGGCAGAACCTACCTCTGCCAGAAACAGTAAGAGTTTGTCTCTTCAAATGGATGTCTTTCATCCATCATACATAAAAACATTGTTTGCATTCAGTGAAGGATTTTTATGTCCATTTTATTCCCTGCATAGCAATTGCACATGGGAGTAAGGCAGCATCTGACAGCCTCTCTCTGCTCTAGGTTCGACCAGATGGCACCTATGTCAGACAGGGGTCACAGAAGATCAATTATTTCACAATGACCACGGTGCGCATTTCGCTCATTTCAGACGAGGTTCTGACACCCCTCATGAAGGCTTGCACCATCGCCATCCGCTACTCGGTGGTTCGCCGGCAGTCCAAGTTAAAGCCTGGGTAATGCCATGCATCCTCATGGGAAGGGCACTGCACACTGTGTTCCCCCATGCCAGTTTGTATTTCTTCTCTTCATCTTATCATTCAGCCCATCACTGGCTGATTTCCTGGCCCAGACAGGGCATGATAAACATGCTTCGCCATTATTTACATTAACGAGCTTCAGTCAAAGTACAAGAGAATGTTTACAGTTCTTTCCAAGATAAGTTTCATACTTTGAATACGTCAATGGCTCCCATAGGACACTTACTCTTTTATAATTGGCCTTCTCCTGTAATCCCATAACTGAGCAGAATCCAGACAAAATGGACAAGTTGCTGAATTCTTATTCCATAGTATCCTACTAGTGGATGCAACATTAAAATACCTTCCAACATTCAGAAATCCAATATTCACATTTTTAGCACTGAATTGTATTCAGGGTTGAATCTCCATTATTTTTTAAGAGATATGTTAATTTGAATGGATTTACAAAGATTTCCATTTAAATCTTCTTTCAAAACAGAAAGATCCTACTGAAAACATGGTTTGGTTCAAACACAAACCAAACAGAAGAGCACAGCAGCTGAACTATTGTAGTAACCAATTCCATTGATTGAAGCCCTAAATGTACCAACCACAGCAGAAATTATAAAGAACATCCAAAAACAGCTCAGAAAACTTTAAATAATTCAGACTCAAATATTTTCAGGGAAACATTTCAGGGAAACACACGGGGCCACAAAGATTCCATTTAAAAAGCCAAAGTTCATCAATGTGCAATGCCACTGCCTTTCCTGGAACACCTAACAACTTTGTGTCCTTGAAGGCCTCATTCTCATCCTCTCCTGCAGTCCCTGTTCTTCTCTGTAATGACTGACCACACACATCCTTTTCTACACTGTTAGGCTTTTTGGGGTTTGTTTCTCCAATAGCTCAGCAAGCTGAGCAGAGTTGCTGCCACACTGTCAGCTCAGTCTTGTTCACACACTGCTTCTCGGTAATGAAAAATGTTATTTTCATTCTGCAGCAGGTAAAGTAACAGTAGCTATGCCCATGTCCACACTTTCCCTGCTTCATCAGCTGTCTTCCAACAGGGAACAAGAAGCAAAAATCCTTGACTACCAGACTCAGCAAGAGAAACTGCTGCCCCAGCTGGCAGCAGCCTATGCCTTTTATTTCATCAATGACTACCTGCAGGAGTTATTCAACAGGGGTTACACAGAGATCCAGAGGAAGAACTTTGACATGCTGCCAGAGGTGAGCTGCAGCAGGATTAACACATACAGCACTTCTGTTCTTTAAATGCTAAAGTATTTTAGCAAACTCGACAAGCATTCCTCTCACCACTAGAGGACTGGAGAAGGAAGAAGCACTAAGAGCGAAAATGATGTGTCCCAGGTCTGTAACCAGTCACCAAGAGCATTCACTCTACCACCTCAAACTTTTTGTTTTGGGAACCACTGCAGAGTGAAAAGTCCTTGAAAAGCATGTCCTAAACCTCTTTCCAAGTAGCTGGTGGCACAAAGTGTTATTACACAACTTCATCTACAATGCGCACACACGTGCATCTGAGCCAAAACCAAAAATGTGACTTTTTAGACAGAACAGAATATTTTCTAATTGGGTGCTTGAAATGAAAACACACTCTGAACAAAGGTGACCAAAGCCAGAACTGTCTGAGAGAAACTCAAAAAAGCATAAACTGACTACAGTGTGCCCAGCAGGAGCATGTGCAGCATCCCAGAGAGATACCAAAGGCCAGGCTCAGGAAACTGGGTGCTACCACCACACAAAGGGGGACCTGACAGGGATTTCATGCCCAGATATTGCACAACATTTTTAAAAGTAACTTATTCTGGGGATTCCACAATTAATACTCTGCTTTTCTCTCTTTTTTTTTTTAACAGCTCCATGCATTATCTTCGGGTTTTAAAGCTGTGATCACTCAGCACTGCACTGCAGGAGTGGACATCTGTCTCCGGGCCTGTGGGGGCCATGGCTACTCCCTGCTGAGTGGACTGCCTTCCTTGTACACCAAAATACTTGCCTCTTGTATTTATGAAGGGGAAAACACCATTTTGCTCCTGCAAACTGCCAGGTAACAATTCAGATGTTTTCATCTAAAAGCCTGCCCCCTCATTTATTCAGCCTTTACCACTTCTTCTCAAAAACCAGTAAAACCAGCTACTCCTTTCTCACAGCACCTTCTAAAAATACAGCTCAGGACATAAACTATTCATGTCTTCAGTCTAACAAGCATGGAAGTGTGTGGGAACTGGATTATCTCTTCTATTTTTGGTTTGGGGACGTATGCAGGTGCTGTTCTGCATAGCCTCGTTTTCCTCTTTGTCTGGTAGCACAGCAAAGGGATTGCTGTGAAAGTTTTGTGGTTAATTTTTTAAGCAACCAATGTAACAATGGTACAATGTAACACAATATTGTTAAAGTGAGGTCGATTCAGAGGAAACAAAGTTGTTGAATACTGAAAGTGGATGAGTCATGCTCCATTACTTTCCTCCAAACACACTGATGATTATCAAGAATTTTTCAAGGATAAAGAAACTACAACTGCTTGAACTTTTAATAATCTATGTTTTTACTAGAACGAGAAAACCAGGGCACTTCCCAGGGTTAGAGCCACCACATAGCTCCATGCTGCCATTACTCACTCATTGCTTTTTGCAAGATCAGCAGCAGGGTGAGAGAAATGCTGTATCCTTTTAATTCCACATCTGGTCAGTCTAGCTCATAGCAGAGGTACCAAAAAATTAAGGGAGTGGGGAATGCTCCTTGTAAACTCTCTCCAAAGTCTCATGTGTTAACATAATGTGACTGTGTTGGGGATCAGGAAGGGTAAGACCAGATCACTTTTAAAGCTCCAGAGCATTGAGACGCAGGTTGCAAAGTTGATAATGTATCTAATCACCACACTGCTGAGACTGCTAATAGCCACAGCAAGTTTCTGCTGAAAAAAATTATCATTATGGATAGCTGTAGTATTAAATAAGGCAGACAGGCCATGACTGAAACTCACCACAGATCAGGTTATTGTGAGTAACATCCAAAACAAAAGGTCATTACTTGTTCAAGTCCATTCTGGGCCACTGATGGGATGGGTCACAGCTTGCTGCTCCTCACCTGAGCCCACTTTATGCATGTCTGTTTGCTGCAAGATCACCACCACACCCTGCTCTGACTGTTACCCTCTTCACAGGTTCCTGATTAAGTGCTTCATGGCAGCCAGTGCTGGCCAGCCTGTGCCACCATCTGTCACTTACCTGGCTGCAGTGAAACATGGGAAGTGTCCAGCCAAGAACAAGTTGGATTTTCTCAGTCCAGATATTTACACTGAAGCCTATCAACACGTGGCAGTCAGGTCAGTAGAGAGGATGGGAGACAGGATTTCTCTCTTTGATATAAGAAATGTGTTAAGAGCTCAGCTTCTTCCTTGTTTTAAAGGGAGGTAAAATAAAATAACTTAAACTAGGATTGGCACCATCTGTTCCTGAAAAAGAAAAGGAAGGCTACATAGGATTAACAGCCATGTCAGATGTTCAGTATGAAGCTTTCAAACTCAGAAGTTTTTAAGCCACGTGCTACTAAACAACTACATTTCACAGAGTTGGTGGCACTATTAAATGAAATCCTAGACCACATCACTGAGTTGCCAACCAGTAAAATCTTTATTGGACCCTGAGCAATTCTATTAGAATCTTAAAATTTTACATACCTGAGAAAGTGATGTTTGTTTTCAGTTTATACCATAGCAAGAACAGAGACTCTCATTCTGTCTGTAGCCTTTCGGCTACATATTCAGCAACTCAATATAAATGAAAATGGTATCATGAGTGGTCTCAGAATTATGTATGCAGTTATGGGCTGTATAGGTGTCACCTCTGAAAATCAGGTAGAAAGACAACCCTGCTGTCATTGAAACCAATGTAGAAACAGTGACTCTTCAAAAAGCTTCATTGGTGGAAACAGGATTTGAATCCCTGTGTAGAAAAGGAGAAACATCATGTAACAGCAGTCCAGTATTACCGTTTGTTTTGCAAATTCCTTACACACACACAACCCAAGAAAAGCCCAGCCAAATCCCTGGTAAACTATCCTGGAAGCTGAGAAGGGAGAAATCCTTCAGTACCAGGGTGGTCTGGGTTCTTCTCACAATTTATGCTTAGATTTTGCATAATCTAAGTTAACTCATACTGAGTGTAGATAACTCCAGAAGTCAGAAATGCCAGTTTGCCCTTCAGTTACACATAACTCCCAAGTGCAAATTCATGCATGTGAGATGCACATACAAGATGCTTTATGCTTTTTCAATTTTCCAGGCTCACAAGCAACACAGCAGCAAAACTACAGGGCTTGATTCAGTCTGGAGTGAAAAAGCATGATGCGTGGAACCAGTGCACAGTGCAGCTCGTGCAGGCTGCAAAGGTTAGCAAAATTTATCTGCTTATCTGATGTTTGTCCTTATGAAACAATATGCAACAGAATAGCATGATTAGCTTAAAGCCTCAGTGCTGTTTATCGTTTCCTGTTGGCATCTAAGAGACACCACTGTGGTCTGCAGGGTGGAAAAGTCGTAGTAAGAAGCAATTCCTGATCTGAAAATTTTGCTGTCTGTATAGGCCAGGTGGAAAGTCTAGGAGAAATGAAAAGGAGAAAAAATATATTCAGTTATGCTGCCACTACTGGCAGAATCAGACCTCTCATATCTTGCAACAAAAACCCACCATCTCCAGCCAACACTTATCTTTTTATAAGAATCCAGCATTTCTGGTGCCCAGAGGAGTCTTCCTAAAGCCACTCCACTGAAAGCTGGTGGAGTCACAGCAAAGGATGAAACATGCTTGGTATTTCTTCCATCTGCTGGAAAGATAACTGCAGGGAAAAGAGTGAAAGCCAGTGATAAGTGCAATGTTAACTAGTGCTGAAAGATAGATTAAATTTATAAGAGATTCTTTCAGCTGAAGTAGCACTGGAACAGCAGCATTTGTTCCCTAAAACAAGAGTGAATTAGTACAAAATTAAGAAAAAAATTAAGTACAAAATTAATAGGGGAGAAAAGCCCTAAATAGTAATGAAAACTAAATCTGTTGATTGTTCTGTATCTCCAAAAACCAAAATTCTTTTTTTTAATATACAATTAAGTGCAATTCCTCTACAGTTATGGTGAAGGCTTCCCTTCCCCTCCCTTCCCGTCCCTACAGATCCACAACTTATTTTAACATCAGCTATTTCTGAAGAGCCTAACATAAGCAGGGTGCGGGCTGTGGTATCATCACTGCTGCTGCTAGACTCTTCAGAAACTGGGATCTGGGCCCCCAAAGTTTCTTAAATATTTCAGGGAGAGGAAAGGTCATCCAAACCCCTCGAGTTTGCCCCATAACTTTAAAATTTTGATATACTGCTGCCTTCTTGGGGCAATTCTGTATTTACTTTTTATTCCGTACCTTCCCTGGAAATTCACCCACACATGTGGCATGGCAACTCTATGAACTGACACCTGCCAGCTCTCAGCTGAGTGGCTCACACTGGGCAGACTCTACACAGGTTAATTGCTTGAGCGGCCACTCAGGGCCACTGAGCTTCTCAGGCAGGTTCTGCAGTGCACACTGGCCTCCACCTCTGCTACTTCATCACACCAGCAAGAAAAGCTGCAGTGCAGGTAGGCCATGTTTACACCTACAGCTGGAAGGGAACTGTGAGGTGGGGGAATGAACCCACACAGATCCCAGCATCACCAACCACCCACAGCAGTGTCAACGTAGCAAGATTCACCCCACGCACAGGTAGGGTCAGCCTAATTCATCTCCTCTGCACCTCTGCTAATATTTATTTCTGTCATTTCTGGATCAGACATGCTTACTGGTGTGTGACCCCAAAATTACCAGTTTATTTAAGACCAAAGAAGTGGGAGGCAAATTTGGTTGTTCTTCTGTGACAGTGGGTGTTTCCAGAGCTGAAGCCTTGTAGACACTAATCCCAAAGTACCATGAGCCCAAGGTCTTCAACAGAAGTTTTCTCTGTTGATGTACAACCAACATTCACTTACAACACAACCACATTCCAATGTGTTTTCCTTCACATCAACTCTTTGGGATATTCATCAGAACTATTTAGAATAAGTACTAGCATGATTCCTGAAGCAGTTTTCTGAAGTTTACAAATACCATGGTGTTGACTGTTTACACATTCTGTCTTCTGCTGTCGCTGTAAGCCATGAATGCAAAAGGCCTGGTCACCCAGCAAACAAAGGATACAGACTGGAGAAGTGCCAGGGAAATGAAAAGGTTTTATATTCTTTGCAAGAACATTTGAGTCACTTGGCCTACTAAAGTGTTTGAGGTGCATTCACTGTTGATTGCATTTGTTTTCCAGGCTCACTGCCACTACATTGCAGTGAAAAACTTTGCAGAAACTGTGGAAAAACTCGAGACCAAGGCTGGCATCCAGAAGATTATGAAACATCTCTGTGACCTCTTTGCACTGCACGGGATCTTCTCAAACACAGGAGCCTTCTTGCATGATGGATACATGTCTGCAGCTCAGATGGACATGGTCACAGCATCCTACCTGGATCTCCTGGCTGTCATTCGGTGAGCTGCTTTGGCAGGACACACACACAGCTATCCAGTTTATCCCTGTGCTAGATGTAAAAGGCTGCTGCTGTACCTATGGCAACATCTCCACAGTCAATTCATCTCCTTCAGTTTTTATTTCCATTGCCTGGAAGCACTAGAAATTGATTGAAACATCTACTCAGAGATTGTTTTCATGGCAAAACAGACCCAAGTGTCCAGCTCCTCTGCAATCTCTAAAGTTCTGTAACATGAAATCTTAAATTATAAATGAAGAAGTCATGAACACTTTCTACCATCTGCAGTAGAGTGAAAGCAGGAAAATATGTAGTCAGAGCACACTGGCAGGAGGCAGCCACAGCAACCCATCACACATTGCAAAATCTGCTTAAGCCACAGCTAATACAGCCTACTCTGTTGCCATGGCTGAGGTGCAACTGGTACCCAAACAATCCTGCCTACAGCTACTTCAGATGCATCTGCTCGACACCATTTATCATCAACTCTGAATTCTGAGTTAAGATTTTCACTTACCACAACACTCAAAGCTTTTTGACAAAGGGTTCAGCTTTCACTACTCAGTGCTGTTTGTTGAGAACATATTAACTTACGGTGCAGAGGAGTTGCTACTGTATGTAAAATTCTACCTAAGCCACCTGGAGAGAAACAAGAACACACTATAAGCAAGGGCTGAACAGGGCTGAGCCAAACAGCAAGGGTTTTCAGAACTGTTTACAGAATCTGCATGAAGTGATAAGTTTAACATAACATTTTCAAAAGCCTAATGTGTTGTCTTTGGAATTCATTGCAATTTCTGTGTTAGTCCATACCTTAACAGGATTCAAGAATGGAGTATTGACATATTGACAAAAGTTAGCAAAAAGGATATAACCACTTCCTGGTCTGTAGCAAAAACCCAGCCTTTCCCAAACCCTCAGACAGCTCTTCCCCGAAAGGAACTGGAAGATAGAAATGCTGACATTTGAGCAAACCACTTTGCATCCTAGTACCAGCGGTGTGAGGTACAGCCAGCACAACTTCCTACACCCAGGATGATGGGAGGATGAGGAAAAAGAAATCATCTCCTGCTTAGGAGGTGCTGCCTGTGCTCTGGCTCTCCATGCTGTCAGACTAGTCCCTGGGCTAAATGGGCCAGGGTTGTTTTGCTCTTACAGACGTGAATAGAATAGAAGAGCTCAACACCTCGTGATGAGGTAATAGAAATACTGAAAGGTAGATAAAGGTTGGAGATCAGCAAAGTAAATCAATCTAGTAGGAACCTTATTCCATTTTATAATACACACATACAGCATAAGAAAAAAAACACAGACAAAAATCAAAAGAATGAACTGGCAGAGACTACTGAGAAAACATCTGACATGAGATTGAGTCCTGCATTAGGGATGGAATCTGAGTGATTACAAGACCCTGCAAACACCCGCTCAGCAGTGCAGACAACTCACGGCATTAGTAGAACATCACAGAATGACAAAATTATTAGGGTTGAAAGGGACCTCTGGAGATCATCTAGTCCAATCTCCCTGCCAAGGCAGGGTCACCTAGAGATGTCTGAGGAATCAGAACAAGTGGGATTTTCCCCCCAAGGAAGAAAACTGGCACAAGCTTTCCAGGAGAAACCTGGGAAACTGACCTCCAAGTTTATCTTTGATTTATTTTCCCATCTTGCAAAGCAGTACCCTCTCAGTAAGAGGACTGTCACCTCTGTGCTCTGTAGGAAGGACGCTGTGCCACTGGTGGACGCTTTTGACTTCACGGACAAAAGCCTGAACTCTGCGCTCGGCAGCTACGATGGGCAGGTTTACCAGCGGCTCTACGAGTGGGCTCAGAGGTCACCCACCAACCAGGTAGGGATGAACAACAGCTGGGCACCTTCCACAGCAGCCAGGGCAGAAACTGCTTTTCTTCTAACAAAAGCAATACAGATAAGAGACAAGAGCTTTTAATTCCTCTTTTTATCACTGATTTGTATCACATTGTACAGAGTAAGCCAGAAGTCTGTTTACATATTATGGACCAGCATTAAATGCAGAGTATTTTCTATTACACTGATACTTTTACTAGTGCAATACTTGGGGTTTTAAATAAGTTTAACCAGAAAGAATATAAGTGTTAAACAAGGCAATTTGATCCTTCATGGTCTTTAGCACTTTGCTTTCTCAATTCATCCATACTGTGGAATAATGTAAAATTTTGTGATGTAAATATGCACTGTTCTGTTTGAAAACTCAATTGGCCTTGAGTGAGATTTTTACTGTGGTAATCGGTATTCCTTTGAAATTCCACAGCTGAACACAAAATTTGCCTCCGGGAAACATTCAAGTCCAAGCATATTTTCTGAGGTTAAATAGTATGCTGTCCCCTTTGGGATGAGTGTGGTGTGCTGGTTATGAAGGACAGCACATTATAGGGAAAAAGATCTTGCACATAATTGAAGTAGCTGGTGGTTTGTTGGTTGCTGGGGTTTTTTTAAGTAGTGCAGCTTTATGTATTTCAGAGATTGTTCTTAAGAAAAAAAAAATGATAGCCTTTCCCTTCTTAATTGCCATTAATTCCTTTCCACATTCTCTTTCTGAACAGATGAGCCCAGCCTACGAGAGGTATTTGAAGCCACTTCTGCACAACACGCTATCAAAATTATGAAGACCATGTTCCAAGTGAAGGGCACACATTTCCTCCTGTTCTTTGTGCAGCAGTACATTTATGAAGCATCAGTAATGACTAATCAGAATTAATAATCAGTTGCTTATTTGCAGTTAATAGTATGAAAGATTCTCAGCCAGCCATTTGCAATTAGACAGATGCCAACAGTGCTGAGTGGTACCTGCTGCTGTGAGACAGTCCAGTCAGGAATAGTTCAGGGTTCACTGTTTTCTATCCTGAAGTGTCTTGACAGCATCAAAACTCTCCTTTGGCTTTCTTATTCACTTTCTAAATGCACTATATGATTGAGGGAAAAAAAAAAACAAAACACCACCACTCTGTGAACCCTCTCTCAGTGTGTTGTAACTATATAGTGCCTGCAAAAAACCCAAAACAACCAACTTTACTCAAAAGTCCATGGTGAAATAATGATCCTTTGTGTTTAGGAACAAGTTGTTCTCTTTGATCAGAAAGTATATTAGAAAGTGCGTCTGTTTTGACAAATAAAAATAGCTCTTGATTTGCTCAGTACTGAAATATTCCTGCTAATGAAGATGCAGACAAAGCTGATGCCAGCTCCAGTCTGCAGAATTTACCTTCGCATTAATAGAGCTGCTCATACTGTCTTTCTATAAATCTTGAGCTCCAATAAAGTGAATTATTTGGAATACTGCTTCTCTAATTATTATACTTCATAATTATGGAAAGGGCAGGCTGATCCAGGCCAGTCATTAATTTGCTCATAAATGAAGTGTTGCAAAGAACATCTTGTGATTATAATTCAATGCCAGTTAACACGGATATTTCTTACCACATGTTGCAAGAAAGAAACAACTTTTCCTGAGCTTCATCAGTTCTGCTTCTCTACCCTCCTTGATAGCAAGAATAAAGCTCTCACTGCTGCCTTTTATTAAGTCAAAAACCTGCAATGTATGAACAGGAAGAGACAAAATATGACAGAGAAATGCCCTCCAAGATAGGCCTTTAGAGCCAGGTATGGGATGGAAAGCTCCCACCTACTTGGGACAAGAACTTCATGGGAGAACAGGATCCACTCCACGAAACAGATACCAACTCCCTTAGTCCCAGCTGCAGTCAAATTAGAACATAACCAGAAATTCTATTAATAACTGTGACAAAGGGACCAGGATAAGTAGAAATGTCTGTATGAAATTGAGTAAAGCCACGGAATTTGAGTGCCTTGACTTGAACATCACCAGAAAAAGCATTCTGCAGTTACATTTTATATACCAGGCAACTCTATTAGCAGCTGCAAGTATTTAGGCTATGTGTTGCCTCCATTCCTACCCCCTCAGCCAGTACGAATATTTGCCATCTTTCTATCAATCTAAAGCAGTTTTCAGAACACAAGCTTTGTCTATAATGAAGACCTTTGAATTAACTGATTAATATAAAAAGGAACAAATTACATAATTAATGGAAGAAACCAGGGCCCTACCAGAACACCCAAACTACTTTGCAACACAAAAAAACAGGATTTGAAGGGGGGGAGATTTGTTTGGTTGGGTTTGGTTTTTTTAAGTATGAGAGTTCTAAAAGACAAAAAGAAAATACAAAACAGTATTCTGTATTTCACATTTTTATTAGCTTCTTCTGGCAGGCATTACATTTGGGAATAATATTGCACCAGGCATTAAAAATACGAATTCTACCACAGGGACATTTTGCATTTAGAATCCAATATAAATATTTGTAATCATATTTCCATGGCTACAGATAATATTTGGTTGCTTGATTTATATGCATAGAAAGAAACAGTTGTCATAACTGTAAGAAACTGTACTTATCAAGTACTTTTAAAGGGTGGGATTTGTTTTCCTAGAATATTACAATACTGTTTATTGATTTAGAAACTAAATTAGTCTACACAATAGCAGCTTCTCCCCAACTGCATTTTAAAATCTTTTTTGTTTCTTGCTCCCAGTGTCATAGCATTTAGATGGATTAGAAACCATTTAAACAAGAGGTAATTTTAGCACTTTGAGTCGAGTCAGAGAATTGTGTTAATGACACAAAATACCCTATTGTACTGATTCTTCGGACTCCCTCTTTCAAACAAAAAGGTGTCTTGACTGAACAGGCACATGCACGGTTTTTTTTTCTGAACTGGACAAAAGAACAGAGCTGCTAGAGAATGAAACTCCTCCAGTCCTCACTGATAAACAATAAATAGTCGTATAAAAAAAGCCCATATTGTTTCTTTAGTCAAAATCCAGACTCTCTTGGGTTCACTGTCCAATTAAGTTGCTAATCACTGAAGCGGCTCCTGTGGAGTCAGAATCAGTCATCTGTTTTCCGTGCCAGTCTACAGAAAGTCCAGTTATGTTCCACTGTGTTTTCATTGGCACGCTCGCTCATGTGATGGACTCTGGTGTTCCTGATCGTAAAGCCCTGCTTCGTGATGTACTCCATGAGATGGACCCGGAGCGACACTTCCTGGTGGTAATCACATGGCCCAAAGGTGAAGGACACCTGGCAGTCCCTGGTGTCCATCATGTGCTTATTCCACTTGGTGAAGTGGTTTGAAATGCCTTCCAGTAGTGCATGGACTTTTGTTGTGATGGTGAGCTGCGTGATGATCACAGCCACAGGGTTGGAGTACTTGGAAAGCTTCCGGGTGCTGGACAGCTCCACCACCTCCTCAAAGGTATCCACAGGATACAGTGGCTTGGGGTCATTAAGACACTGAATTAAGGGCTCAATCTGATAGAAGTCTGCTTCCTTCCGGAGCAGGTCAAACTCCTTGAAGTCCAGTGGCAAAGTGAGCTCTGAGGTCCTTAAAAAGTTAAGAACATAACGGAAAAGTGGTCCATCTCTGTCAATAAAGTAATTGCCCTGAGAGTCCCTGGCAGTGGGGAAGTCTCCCCTGAACATGGCCCCAAGCATTGAGTCAGGATATCTCGTTAGAGTTGTGAGGGAGGTCGTATACATGTGTCCACCCACATTTAGCGTGACTGGATCAGTCATCTAGAAAGAGAGAAATTGCAGAGTTTATCAAGCCCCGACAGGAAGATTCGATCACCTTGCTGACACACATGGCAAATACTGCTAGAAAACTGGGAGGAAATCACACTTCTGTTCAATGCCTCTAAGGGCTGTTCAAACCTGAACAAATCCAAGCCACCTAGCAACAAAGCACAACTGGCAACTAGACAGGATCATACTTAGCATGCAGAACGCACATTTCCAGAATGCTTTAGAAATCTCAACAACTCAGCTACTGTCACAGGAGCAAGTTTAGCATTTGGGCAGCAAGTTTTTTCCTATTCTACAGATGGGGAAATGAGAACAGAGAAATTTCCTGAAGAACAAGTTAGTCAGAATGAGACCCAGCAATGTTCCTTACTTTCACAATCTGTCTCTCATTCTACAACAAAATCAAAGCCAAAAAAAAGCAAAGAAAAAAATCAGCCAAACAAATGTTAAGCCTCTTTTTATCCCTCAAAAGAGGGAGACAATGCAGGTTTAAACATTGGACCAAGAGCTCACAACCAAAATAATCCATGCTTTGGCTCAGAAGCTTCATTAAAATAGGCAAGGGAGAAAAATAACTTTCAGCTTTTAACTCAAAAAAAGAAATATTTATTAACAAGTTAGTGTGCTGCATAGAAGCAGGGGGCAGAGCACAAATCAGTCTGCATCAGATTCCAGATAGCACATGAGGAAGCAAGAGAGAAAAGAACATAAATCCCATCTGGCCACCAACTCTAACAACCAGGACTGCAGCCAGCCAGAGAAAAGAGACATATGCATGGCAGCAGAATGAGAAGGGGAGAAAAATAAGATGTGCTTGTCTAGTTTGAGACAAGGTTTACAAGGAAAAATACTCTTCTCGATAAATAAAATGACAAAGTCCTTAAAATGATAAGCTGGAAGCACAAACTATTTTCGGCTTTTGTGTTAGGAAAACGCTAACAGTGAGCTCAAGGCATCAGTTCAGTCCTGGCTGACTGTCCCTAGCAAATATGAACCTGGGCACTCCCCACAAACTGCACAGGAGGTGCAGCACTCCAGGGAAGGTGAGTAAGCTGTTGTAAGCTGTTTTAACAGGCATAGTTTTCCCACTCTCACAACTGAAGCTCTGGATCTACAGAAGGCAGATCTGGAAGGATTCTTGCTGCAAGACCTTGGAAGCCCAGTTGTAGTGCACAGTGCACACTTGCACTCACCATATATCCCCAGTCTCCATTATCCATCTGTTCAAGTGCTTGAGCTGTGGTATTCCAAGTTTAACAGAAGGCTGCTGAAAGGACACACAATTCCCCTCCTCTTATCTCCCTGCAGGAAAAAGCACACACAAACACAGAACAAAACATGGCAGACCATCAGTACCTACAAGAACACCAAGGGGAATGCTTTCTAATCAAAGGCAAGGTCTCTGCCAGGAAAGCATTCAGCTACAAAGTCACATTAGCAGGAGAATCTGCAAACCCACTTCTCCCTCCTTCTTCCATCACATTGCCCACAGGACTGTCTCTAGAGCACATGTAACCACTCCACCGGTTGCCTGAACATCCCAGTTTTTTTGAATAACAAGCAATGAGCCTCTGAGGGTAATACATGTTCACAAGCAACCTTTCACCTGGGAAACTGAGTACTTTGAAAGACAGATGTCATTTTCCCAATTAAAAAAGTTTATTTAGCCACCTCTGAGGTCACACGTGACCTGTTAAAATTAGTCAACATTCCCATGCTCCAGTTTCAAACTGCTCAGAAAAATAAATCAAGCATGAAAGTCAACGAACACTAAGAAGAAAAAAATGCTCACTGCAGAATTAATAATTCAGTAGTGGAGAACTGCAACTAATAGCAAGAACATTAATCTACAGACAAAGAGTATGAATGGACTTCCCAGACACCTACTCTCAAAATCTCTGTAGGGACAAGCCAGAGGACATCTAACATGTTGTCAACACACTCCAACAAAAGCAATTTGAGAAGAGATTCATGCTGTGACTTCTCAGAAGATGCTCAACTGCTGACTTGCATAACAAGGGGACTGTCCACAGGAGCACAAGGCAAATCCACGGGCTGGTTGTGCAACTTGGGGAAGGGGGAAGTGAATGACCTCAGACACCAGTGTTGATTTGCCAAAGTGGCCTGTCAACCATATCAAGCAATGGAAGGACAGGAAAGCCAGTCATCAGCAAGCCTTTATCCCTACCCAGAGCCTGTCTCTCTGCTAGAATTGCTGAAAATTTAGGTCAGCCTGTTTTAAGTAGGGTAGAGCTTCTCAGCTTTGTTTATTTTTACATCTTAAAAGACCACACAGTTCCCAAGACTTCTGGTCCCATCCTCTTTACTAACAAACTTCAGCATACAGCCACCCAGCTAAAGGCAGCATAAAGATTTAGCCAGAGCCCCACATTCCACAACTACTGAATGCTCAGTTAATTCCCAAGCAAAAAAGATAACTTGCCCTTCTCATTTCTAGGAAATAAGGTTGTTTTCATTCAACACAAAACGAGGCAGCACATCCCACCTCTCTGTGCTCTGCCCAAATTCACAGCCTGGGCAAAACAGGGTCCAGCAGGTCAAGTTTTTGGGACACAGCAGCACAAGCATAGCCCCAGCTGCATCTCAGGTGGATTAAAGAGTAAAAAAACCAAAATCAGTATATGAAAATAGTGAGGTCAGACAACAGAAGACTAAAGAATACTAAGATACAGAACAAGTCATACCAGGATCCTATTTTTACAAATTAGAGACAGAGCATGCCTCAAGAGAGTACATTAAAGCACATCCCCTGACAGCAGATAAACCTGGAACACCAGCTCTTTTGCCAACCTCTGCAATTATTTTTTTAACTGCTCAAAAATCAAGAAGAGAATTTTTTCAGGATTTTGTTTTTTGTTTTGGGGGGGGTTGTTTGGGTTTTTGGGGGGGTTTCGGGATTTTTGGTTGGTTGGTTTTAAGGGGTTTTTTTTTAAATTCTCACTCAAGTACAGTTTGTAAACTTTTAGCAATAGACCAGACCTTTTAAATTCCAGCACTTTAAGGTGTTATTCTGGTCAAGTACAAGACAAGAATAACATGCAGATGCATTAAAACCATATGAGACTGGTACAGGTTTCTGATACTCACTTGAAAGTGAAACGATGCAGCCAGCCAGAAACCTCACCAGCAATCATGACAGAAAAGATCTGCAGTCTTAATAAAATCACCTTGAATTACACATCCAGAATGCTTCAAAGACAGAGATGTCCATCAGTGTTATTTTAACTGGTGATTATGATTTCATTTTGGTCACATGTAAGTCCAGTACAGATGAATCAAGACTTCATCAGGGAAAGAAAGAGATGACACTGCAAGTCTGTGCAAAGGCATGATTTAATCTTTGATCATAGCACTGCTGTGTAACACCGGAGTGAATAATTTACAAGACCAATTATCTGAAACAAACCTAGCCCTCAACATAGAAGGGGCGAGGAGAAATCTCTGTGACCTTTGTGTAAGAACCCAGAAGCACAAGGCACACACAGACCTCCCTGGCAAACCAGGGCTGGAGCAAGATGAGCCACACAGAAGGATGATATCAGGAGGGTATCCTAACATGCCCGAGTGCGATCTCAACTGTTCACTACTTCCCTCATCAGCCTGGGAGCTCTGAATTTCTAGACAACTTCACAGGTGAAAGTAGCTTAGTTTGGGTACAACTTGCGCTAAGGACTCCTCAACCACTTCACAGCAAGGTTGAGGATGGATGCCCTTCATGACATATGCCCTTTCAATGATGCTTTAAATCCTCCAGAATGGAATACAGTGATCATCAGTGGGGGTGGGCAGACACTCCATCCATCCCCCAGCACAGGCAGCCTCAAGCCAGCTCTGTCCTTGTGTCACACACCAATGGACTGCATGCAGGGACAGGCTTGCCAACACAGCTACTCCTGTCCAGACAGCAAATTACAGATGACACACAGTCATATCTCAAGGCAGCCTATGTTTGATAACCACAAAAAATATTTCAAGTGAAATTCAGTCAGACAAATTGCTGACAGAGTTAAGCCAAACAGGATGTCCCTCTCTGGTGGGAGCAGAAGTGCACGGATGGTGTCAAACCACAGTCCTGCTGTCGTGACACTGCTCTGCGTGCAGGGAGAGGACACAGCAGTGACATGGTCACTGGGGCTCATGCCACAGCCCAGCACAGCCAGAACTGGAACGGCACAATGAGAAGCAAGAAAAGCACTCAAGTCATCACTTTACACTCAACACACCAAACTGGATACCTGCATTTATAAAACACTCACTCTTATTTCATATGTTATGACTCAGAGGATTATAAGGCTGTTTATCAGCAATGCTGCTGCAACAGGTAGTGCCACTAACTCCAGCAGAGCTTCTCCAAGAATAGAGCTGCAAACCAGTTTGCAAGCTGAAATTCAAAGAAAGCATTTAAGAGTCAGATGAACGTCTGCATCTGTGAAAACACACACACACACACACACACAACCACTCAGGCCAGGCCAGGGGATGCCAGCAGCACTGCCAGGCATTTGCACTGCTGGGACTACAGGCCACCACCATCCTGGAGAGACCCCTGCAATGGTGAAACATGCAGTTACTCAAAAGAGGAGCAGAAATATACCAAGTCTTTTAAGTCAAGAGACACAGATCACCTGATTTACTCTGAATGTTCTTCATCTAGTTTTTCAAACAAAATAATTAAGGGATTTACTTGTGGCAATAGTCTTTCATGGGCAGTTTGGTATCAATATTATAGCACAGGTTGTTTAACCTCAAGAGTTACCTTTGATTCCTATGTCAATAGAGAGATGGAAGGACTTCTAGCAGCAGCAAATTAAAAATGAAAAAAGAGCAAGTTACGACTCTGACATACACTTGGCATTTCAACTACTAATCCCCTTTGTGAGCTCCCTGCCTCTCACACTTAGATCTCACAAGATGAGAAGAAACTCCATCCCCCAGCACAGTTATGCCGTACAGGGACAACTTCTCTCTTTCCCAGCCAGTCAGAACACTTGAAAGGCAACTTCTTACTGTAAATTATTGGTGACTCACCTGAACTGACAAACATTGAGCAGCAACAGTGCTGACTGTTCTCCACCAAACTACAGTGAGCTGACAGTGTGCAGAGCAACCCGAGTTCCAGCTTTGTGCCACCCTAACCAGGGGAGTGAGGAGGAGCATTCTCAAAACAACCAGTTACCAAATCTTCTGGCAATTCAGCAGACCAGCTTCACTAAAGAAAGCACCTACCACTTTCTACACATGTCAAGTTTATCATGACTAATGCAGTTTATTAGAAGTTAGCTTAGTTCTTGCTTTTCTTGAGCTGTTTTTTACTAATACCCAGTCTTGACTTCAGGCAGGATGGAAAAACGCTCACACCAGCCACTCAACATTTTCACTCCTTTATGTTTAATTGCTTCACTATAAATTCCAAGCTCCTGAAGTTTCCATCCCTCCCCTAAGGAGCTCTATGATACCCTGTTTTAAGTCCCGATTCCAAACCTTTATTTCAATTGCTTCTTGTTGGAAGAGCCCCCATCCCAGTATGACTCTAGCCCTCCTATAAGAGACTCGAAGGAGGACTCTAATATCCTATCAGGTCCTGTTGAAGCAACCCAGGGCACTCAAGCTTCCAAGACCTGTGATAATAATTGGGGTTTATCCATGTACCTTGCTTCTGTGATATTAACCAGTGTTTTTCCAATGAGGAAACATCTCTGAACAGTTTTGGCGGCGGGCAGGTGTCAAACTGCGAGCCTCCCTGCACACACACGGACCAAGGAGTGATAGCAACCTGGGACAGAAATCCTCCCTGAAAGCCCAGAGCGGGGTCCAGGGCTTCAGCAGGAGCCAGGAAGTGCCCGTTTCCATCCCAGAGAAGCCAACGAGATCGTGGTAAAAGAAGTCTCCCCCAGATCACAGTGATTCAGCAAAGATTCTGGGAATTAACCCGTTCTGCCTCTCTCCCCGCAAGTGACCCAAGAGTCCACAGCCTCATCCCCACCCCAAAACAGAGTCCCAGCTCTGTCTCATCTCCCCAGAGCAGCGGGATGCGCTCCCCTCCCCGCCCCGAGCAAAGCCCACGGGATCCTCCCTGCCAGGAATCACCGCCGGGCACCGCGGCTCCCACCCGGGCATCCCGGGCGCCCGACCGGGAACGGGACCCCCGGAACACCTGTCCCGGAACACCTGTCCAGGAACACCCCCGA
>VXBI01002390.1:416877-454162 GCA_013397375.1 Toxostoma redivivum
GGGCGGTGAGGTGACTTCTGCCCCCGGGCTGAGGTGACTCCCGGCGTGTGGGGAGCGTGTCCCTGCCCAGCCCGCCTGCCGCTGTCTCGCAGGTGACGGTGCGGGACGCGCTGAACCAGGCGCTGGATGAGGAGCTGGAGCGGGACGAGCGCGTCTTCCTGCTGGGCGAGGAGGTGGCACAGTACGATGGCGCCTACAAGGTATCTGGGAGACGTTAGCGGCCCAGGAAAGGGCTTCAGGCGCGCCCTGACTCCTTTCTCCTACCCTGCAGATCTCCAGGGGTCTCTGGAAGAAGTATGGGGACAAAAGGATAATCGACACCCCGATATCCGAGGTAAGGCTGCCCTCTCTCCTACTCTGGTGTTCCCTCCATCAGCTGCTCCCTGGACCTTACCCTTGGGTTTCCTTCTCTTTCAGATGGGCTTTGCAGGAATCGCTGTCGGTGCTGCTATGGTTTGTACATTTGCATTCCTCTACATCTGGTTTTAAAATTAAAGTGTTCTTATGCAAAAAAACACATATTTCACATTTTTATGTAAAAAATATATTTCAATACATTTAATAGGCAGGGTTGAGACCAGTGTGTGAATTCATGACATTCAACTTCTCCATGCAAGCAATCGATCAGGTTATCAACTCTGCTGCCAAGAGCTGTTACATGTCTGCAGGATCCATCTCTGTTCCCATCGTCTTCCGAGGTCCCAACGGAGCTGCAGCTGGGGTCGCTGCCCAGCACTCACAGTGCTTTGCAGCCTGGTATGGGCACTGCCCTGGCCTCAAAGTCGTCAGTCCTTGGAGCTCAGAAGATGCCAAAGGGCTGCTCAAAGCATCAATCCGGGATGATAATCCAGGTGAGCACGAGCAAGTCCTAGCAGTACCTGGTACTCAGTCCTAAGGAACCTCTGTTCTTCCCCACAAAAACAAAAATGGTTAAACCGTAAAGCATTAATGGTTGATTTACTGCAGTTTTAGGGTACGTATAAAGACACAGAGGGGTTCATGTTTTACCCAACAATCCCCTGCCATGCTAACAGTAGATTTTGTGCTGCTGCCAGGTGCACAGTTTTAGTGCTAGTTTGGTATCAACCAGAAAACCTGGAAGCATTTATAAATCATAAAGGGGTTAAAAAGGGTGGAGATGAGTTAGGAGGAATTCCTGCATATATAGTGCCTATGTAACTCAATTTTTTAGATAATAAAATTTCAATGATAAATTCAGAGTGTCCTTATTCAAGAGCAGGGCAGCCTTTGTCTTTATTTTTCACAAATGCTAATTAAAAATATAAGACCTTTATAAAACTAGTGTTTGTACTGTCATGTACCAAAAGTAAAATACCTGATCTCATTTCAGAGTAGTTGTAGAAGATTTTTAAAGAATTAATTGTTGAAGTAAAGACAGATTTACTTTTTTTTTTAATTACTTCTGCAAACATAGTCCTCACTCCCTTTTTGCCTAGATGGGTTTACTCTCTTGAGCTGCAGGAGTGTTAATATCAGTGCAGACCTGTGCTTACAGATGTACACACTAATCCAGGTATGTTTCCTTCTAGTTGTGATGCTGGAAAGTGAATTACTGTATGGTGTTCCCTTTGAAATGTCTGAACAGGCACAGTCAAAGGATTTTGTTATTCCCATTGGAAAAGCTAAAATAGAAAGGCAAGGTAAGCTGAGAATACATTTGTTTCTTTACTAATTTACTAACATGCTTGGAGACTTTTCTTGACTTCTTGGCTATTCAGGGTACTGGTACCACAGGGCACAGAAAAGTAATTTAAACATTAAGTGTTCAAATGTTCCTTCTTCTAGTAGTGTGGTTTCATGTTCTGTTGCCCTTAAAAGGAACTATCACCTGATTGTCTCTATCTCAGCTTAAACTAAACCATTCTAAAGGATTCCATAAAGGATTCGTTCTTTAGTATAGAGATTGGGTAGGTGATGGCTGAAACAGTTTTTTCCTCACTTAAACATGTAATTTTGGTCAAAAATGCAAAAAGAGATCACTGTAGTGTTTCAGTTTTCATAATTTACGTATGAATTATACGAACATCTGAATAGGATCATCTGAAAACTATATTAAATACCTCTTCAGTTCCTTGAATTCAGGGGCAAAATTTGTGTCTTAACATGGTCCTTTCTCTCTTCATAATATGTCTGGGCTCAGTATTTCAAATGAACCTAAGAACCTTGAATTTGCAAGTGAATTTGAGGAGCCTGAGGTCTAGAAAAAGGCTTTAAATCTCAAGAGGTTTTCTAATACTTCTTTGTCTTCTAGGAACTCATGTTACATTAGTGGCACACTCAAGACCTGTTGGCCATTGTATGGAAGCAGCTGCTGTACTTGCTAAAGAAGGTGTAGAGTGTGAGGTGAGTGGGGTTTGGGTTACTTTTCTCTTTCCCTGAAGTGGGGGAAAAAGTAGCTTCTTCTTGTTCAACTTCTGCAAAACTTCAGTGTATTAACTGCAAGGGTCTTAATACTTGCAGGTGCCTTAGCAGCATGCATTTCACATTTCTGAGTTAGAAATTTTATTAAGTCTTGTCTTTGGAGTCAGAACAGCTGAAAGGGCTGAAGGGCCCTGTACGCAAACAGTGGTGACTGACCGGCTCAGATCACACCAAGGCTCACACTCTGCCTTCTCCCCCAGGTTATAAACCTGCGAACCATTCGACCGATGGACATCGAAACAGTGGAAGCCAGCGTGGCCAAGACAAACCATCTGGTAACTGTAGAAGGAGGTTGGCCCCAGTTTGGAGTAGGAGCTGAAATCTGCGCCAGGATCATGGAAGGTACTGAGTTTCACAGCATATTAATCTCATTCCCTATCTAAATCCTGATTATTCTTGATGAAGCCAGGCAAAGGCAGAGTTAGAGGTACATCACACAAGCTGGAGCTGTCTTGCTCTAGAGATTTTCATAGCGTGGAGGATCAAACCCCAGAGTGCATCAACACAAACAAGCCAGAACACTGCTTTCTGGAATATTAGAGCAACAGGAACAAAATGGCTTAAATAGAGTGAGAGTCAGAAATTTAATCAAGACAAAACCACAGTACTTGGCAACCTGACACTGTCTTCTGTTTCAGGACCTGCCTTTAACTACTTGGATGCTCCAGCTGTGCGTGTCACTGGTGCCGATGTCCCCATGCCTTACGCAAAAATCTTAGAGGATAACAGCTTACCTCAAGTAAAGGATATAGTATTTGCAGTGAAAAAAGCTTTGAATATATAAGTTGTAAATACATGTTTTAAAATCCTGCTTTACAAGGCATTCTTGGTGTTGGGCACGTTGTATGCATAATTTCTGTTGTATTAGCTCCATGATCTTTTGTACAGTGGGAAAAGTATAGTGACTTCCCAAAATATTTATACGGGGTTACCCCCCAAGCCACACTTCCTATATGCAACAATGTGGTAATGCTTGTTTGTTCAACAGTACAGCTGGGTTAGTGCTATTCTTTGTGGAGAAACTCTGTTCTAAATTCAAGAGTGAGGAAAAAATACTCTGTTTTTGCTTGGCTTGTAAGTGCCAGAGGAGCTGTGCTGAACCTGCTGCAGCAGCGATTGAGTGCAGAGCTGCAAAGAGCAAGAGCAGGCCCTGAATGCTGTACAGCTGCAGGAGCCTGTGGTTGCAAGGCTCATTAAAGAGGAATGATCAGGCTGATTGTGTGAAGCCCAGGCTGGCAGTGCAGTGCAGTGCAGCTCTGAGCACAGGCTGTGGCAGCCCAGGGGCTGGGTTAAGAGACGGTGGGCTGTGTCTGGTTTGAAGAGCACTCTGCACGTGCAAAAAGGCTTCTGTCCAAGAGCTGAAATAAAGATCCTGAACCTTTCCACTATGTGATGGGAAACAATACCCAATTTTTCTTTACTTGCTGCCACATAACAGTGATAAAAATAAGTGCCCAGATGCTTTGCTTTTACTGTTCAGGTTTTTTTTGTGTTGTTTTGTTTTTTTTTTTAACTCCCCACCTGGGCTGACAACCGCACACTGACTATAGTTCTTGCAGTGCAAAATGATTTAGTTTGTTCAGCTGCACTGAGCCTAAGCAGCAGCTGTGTGGATTGTGTGTAATGAGCTGGGACACACTCAGAGCAGCCTTTTGGAGATCACTGCATCCCAGGGAGCTCTGCCAGGCTTCCCTCAGCAGCTTCTGGTACAGAGGTAAAGCTGCCTTGAGGAGCCTGTGCAGCAGGGTCTGCTCTGCACCTCAGGTAAAGGCGGGGAGAGGAAGTACCTCTAAGTAGACAGCAGAGCTTGGGTCATGTTTCTGAAGAGCCAGGAATACTTCCCAGGATATTTGTTTTAGCAGAAGTGCTGTTTAGTTTTTGGGAAGTCTGGCTTGGAGGTTGAATCCCACCGGAACATACCCACCACATGCTGCTGAAGGAATTCCGTAACATTTTAATAAAAATGACTGAATATCACAGGTTACATGAAACTTTGTACAGACATTCTCTGCATAGTAACAAACACTGATGTACTTGAATTTAAAAAAATGGATTATCTATAATCCTTTAAAGTGCAATTTGTTTAAGGTTTTAAATCAAAAAGGATCTTTCAATAAAGTTTAAATGGTAGAATTAACTTGAAATAACTTTTCATTTAATTAAATCAACAATAACATCCCAGTGCCCTATAACCTCCCACTTCAACTGCTTCCTCATTTAAAAACATTTTCCCCTAGAGTGGCAGGTAGGATGTCCATTTAAACAAGCTTAATGAGACAGCATTTGAACTCCACCAGCAAACATGGTGGGACTAAGATTTAATTCTCCGGTTCCCTCACCTGTGCAGTATGCTTTAAGGGTTGGATTATGTAAAACAAACTTGTTGACTCCATGCAGCAAGAATTAAGGTGAGTTACAAGTTCATGAAAAGAGCTGAAAAACTGAGCAGACTAAAATTAAAATTACAGTCCTGTAATTTGAAAAAAGGGGTGGAATGGAGCTAGGAAAAATGCATTAATTTACCATCATCATGGTCATTCCTATTTTCATATTTTTTTATTCAGCTATATAGAAGTTGCTGTACCCCTGAAACTGTAGCTAGAGAACACAGTTGTTGCAGCCAAGTAAAGACCGGAGTACTTATCCCAGCACGGCAAAGCAACTCGGGCAGGGCAGTGCTGCTACTCGGGAAAGCTGGAACCGGGGAGAAGGGAGCTGCAGCTGCTCTGTGCCCGCGGGTCAGCTGCTGGGCAGCAGCGTTAGCACAGGAGGGGGAGAGGGAATTGAATCCTGCAGTGACCAGTGGCCTCAGCTGATCCTGGGAGCGCTGTAGTCGCACGTCTGTGTTTTCTTCAGAGTTCCTTTCTGAAAGTTTTGAATGGAGCTGAGCAAAGCTCCTCGGCCTGCGCTGATGTCGGGCCTCGCCGTCGGCACCTCTGTGCTCGGGGGAGGAGCTGCTGGTGGCAGGGGCGGCGGGGGCGGTGCTGCGGGTATGGACGATGCTCCTGAGAAGTTGGGGAGAGAAGATGGAGTTCGATTATGCCGGGGATGTCCTGCCACAAGAGGCCTGCGGCTGCTTGGCTGGACTTGGTCAGTCCTGCACTAGTCATCCCTTGAATGCCAGTGGAGTGTGAAGAACAGAACAGATGGAAAATGCCAAGTGATCAAATCCCTCTATCTGCAGGTGAGTCATGTCATCTGAGATACCTCTGAAATGAAGCCTAAAGGGCCTCAGGACTCAGATGCAAAACATGACACATATATGATCTTGCACCAAGGAAAACAGAGATGATTTAACGGGACTTCCCAGATTCAGCTTCTGCTCTTTGTTCCTAGGAAGGCAGTTTGCTCTTTGGGACATGGACAGTAGCAAAAGACTGGAAGCAAATTTTACTACCTGTTCTTACATTCCTATGAATGAAGGACCACATCACTGTAGTATCTGTGATGATCATTTTGCTTTGTCAGATTATGTTTCATTTTTGAAGTACTAACTGCAGATAGAGTTTTCTGGAAGTGTTTTACACTTCCGAAGTTCTGTTTGATTTTCTCCAAATATGTTGTAACAAATGGTTGTTTTGACAAACTGAATGAATCACAACACTGTCACACCACACACATCTCCCTCTCCCACACACCAGCCTGCCTCTCCTGTTTCCACCAGCCACCTTTGTACTCTGCCCCTTGCTCTCTACACATTCCCATCCACTTTCTGCTTCTCATCCAACTTCAGCCTCTACATCCTGACTCCCTGGAGGCCAGAGCCCACAGTGGAACATGCAGCTGATCCAGCAGCAAGGGCCTGCATGGAGCTGTTTCCTGGCAATTCAGATGCAGGCAAGTGCCCAAGGCACTCTCCCAAGCACCCTGATCTTGTGCATCTCTGCTGCTGCACATGGCACCATCTTTGCTATGCAAGTCAAATAATAACAGGCCTATCTTGTCTCATATCCTGGAAGGAGTAGGGGCATAATGACTAATATCCTGGAACTACTCAGCAGTGAATTTCAACTGTATGCTAGATCATGAGTTATGCCATAGAACACTGAAGAGACAAATGGCACCTTGTAACTCTTGCTGTGACTACAAAGAGGAATATACTGGTAGGTGGCAAGAGCTGTGATACTGGGCAAGGTAAAACAACATAAAGGCAACCAAGAGACTGTTGTTCCTGAAGTAGAACTGCTTGCTAGAAGTGAGCAAATATCAAGCAATTATGTCATATTATGCCACTCAGACTCAAAAGGGATTGGATAAAGGATAAAGCTCAACTACAGAAAAAAAGCAGACAAAAGTTCTCTGTGCTTTGTCTCAATTCCTCATCAACAATTGTTTTTAGACTAACAAGTAACAGTAAAAACAGAACTGCTGTTATTAAAATAAGCAGTTATACTAGATAAAAGACAAAATTCAAAATTCCCTCATTTTCTATCTATATGAAGAAACTTTTCCCATATGAGAGCAAGGTCAAAATGCGGAGTATTCACATAAAGAATCCAATTTTGCCAGCATACATTAATATGTGCTGTGATTGTAGCACTTCCAGCTCTTCAGGAGAAATTCTCATTGGCATGAAAGCCTTCTGTGAAAACAAAGCATTGAAGTACATATTGAGCTCATCTTCACTCTCTTCCCTTCCAGAGGAAATACTCAAGTCCTAATAGAAATACCAGAGATTAACTGCAACAATTTTACCTGCCTGTTGCATGTGGATCAACTGCTTTCTGAAGTAACTAAAATTTACACAATGGCAGCACAAACTGAAATAAATTGCAAACTAGGGCCTTCTAATTTATCTAAATCTGTTTTTCACACTTGCCAAAGATGTACATCAATTTACTATTAGAAATACTGAAAAACTATTCCCAGCATTAGAGTCCTGTTTCTCTTGTGGAAGGACTGCCAGGAAAGAACAACTCAGCACTTGGCCAAAAGAAGAACAAGACCATGAACAGTCCAAGTACCCATTTAGTGGCTGAAGTGGTCAGAGCAAGACCCTGCAGGAACTGGTGCACCAACCTACCCCAAACAGATCATGTAAACTCCTGTAAAAGCACCAAGAGCAGCTAATCACAAAAGAAATGGCTTCAAAGAGATGCAAGAACCGCAGAGAACAAAGACAAGCTTTTTGTCTGGAATTGCAAGGTGAGGCTGAAAGAGACTATGCAAGTAGTTGTACAAGATGCAATAGGAAATGACCATGAAAGCAGTGGCCAGGGAATACAAATACAGTGGTAAAACATGTGGTGAAAGAAGACACACGTGTGACACACAGAGGGCAAAAAAGACACAAAATGCTTGGGATCACTAAGTTAGTAGGCCAAGATTCCACATGTTATCTTCAAATTTTGGTCTGGTTATTTTACAAGAGTAGAAAAGAGAGGGAAGTAGGGGCAGAGATCACCTTTCTTCCTGGAAAATTGTTAAATTCCTCAAGACTCACTATTATTGAAATTGAACTGCTGTAGTTAAACTCTTGGGAAACTGGTAACAGAGAATTATACTCTTACACTTGGGCTCTGCCTTAAGACATAAATAAAAACAGTGTTGAGAATGGTATCTGACTAGTTATGAGCATTACATATTGAACCTGTTAATTAAGAGCATGATTCAAAAATCTTCAAATCCATTCACTTCAGTTAGGCAATCAACACCAAGCTGTCCCAAGCTGTCCTTCCCTTCTTGACAGGAGTGGTACAAAAGAAATCTTACTTCAAACACATGTATTCATATACATTTACATCTACAGATGAAATTGTTTTGCCCTACACTGAAATATTTTCCTGTATTTACTAGAAAAAACATTTGAGACAAGTGCTTAGCTATCACTAGGCCTTTCCAATACCTATGTTGAAGGACATATGTTGCCTGCAAACACACACTTTATTCATTCATGCAGTTGTAAGAATAAAACACTCAAACAAGAACTTACCAAGGATTTTTACAGGGACATTTTTGTTAAAAGAGTGTGTTAAAAGGAATAGGAAGTAAATCAGATGCTGTAAACTTGATGCCTGAATTGAAACAAAAACTTAATTATGAATTTAAAGTGACAGCAATTGTGCAAACAGCATTAAAAACTTGGCTGAGAATGGGATGTGAACAAAGAAAATAATTTTAGTGATAGTTTTTAAAGATGCTGTATTTCATTAAAATAATCTGTAAGTACATTCAGATTTTTTTTCTTCTATTCCCTCCCAATACTAAGCAACTTCAAGATTTGCATCTAACTTTCCCATTCAGAAACAGAGCATCTTTAAAGAGATAAATCAGCATTAGCTTACTTTTCCGAAAATTCACGTTCAAAATGATGCATGCTCTATTGAAGACAGCAAAGAAAGAGAGAGGACACAAGTTAATCATCCAGTTCTCGTGTCAAAGTAAGAAAAACAGATACTGTTAAGTGAAATGTTAGTACAGAAGTCAATACATTCTTACTCACTGACAAATATGAGGACAGGAGATTGACTATTTCATATTACATTTATAATGCTTCATTCAATTCTAAAAAATGAACCACAATTTTTCATGCTCTAAGCATTATTATACTTGATCAACAAATACAACATACATGCTTTCAGTTGCACATGCCATAATTCAAGCTTTACAGGACTGAAGTGCATTTAGAGAGATTTAGCAAGAAATCTGCAGGAAGATTAGCCACAGAAGACGAAATCCATTCAGTTCAAGAAACATTTCCTGCTGTATTAACACCCTGTTCACACTTATGGGTAGGAGACAACTCAGGAAAAGCACTTCCTAAAGCATTCCAACTGTTTTACAGGAAGGTGAGGGGCAGGAAAGGTGCACCATATGGGTGCCAATGAAACATGTCCTATTTAAGGATTCAGAACAACTGGCACAGAAAAAGATTAAGTACAATTCTTTCACTATTCCTGCAGGGACCTCCAGAGAAGCAAAAGTGACATCCTCCTAATTCTTCTCTGTTGAAAGAGATCTTGCTGTATCTTATGGGCTTATTCGATTTAGAAAATACTCAGTGAAATTTTAAATAACCCATACCACCCTGTTCTGCCTCCCTTCTGATCTTAGCCACTGCTCACAGCCACAAAGAAAATTAATAGCTTTTCACAACAGAAGCAAAGAATTGTGGGGGAAAAAAAGAACCACACCAGGAAAATGTCAGAAATACAGGATGTTACATTAGAGTCACTTGCATGATCTAAACAATGCATTTCACACATGTTATTTAATCAAGTACCTGCAACACTGCCATGGTATTGTATCAACAGGATGCTCTGAGATGCCCCAGTTCTAACACAGCCACAACAAACCAGACACACAGACTGAAAATCTCAATGCTTTTTTGAGAATCATCTCACCACACATACCCATGAGTAATTACACACTCATGAGTAATTTTGGTATAGAGGTAAATATCCTTAATAAGTAAAAGGAAACCAGAAGAGAGAAATGCAAGCTACAGATGCATCACTTGTCACAAATAAAGTCCTACCATGGGACCAGTGTGTCTTTCCTCAAGGCAGCAATAGCACACTTGCTTAGAACAGTCAAAACACTGCTGGTGAAAAAAATCTAGTTTTCTCTCAGAATTAATATCTGAAATTTCTTCTATGAATTCTACTTATAAAAGTATTCCTGAAAATGTGACACTTGGCTTTATAGCTCATAAACAGCATCCAAGCCATCAGCTCACTAACACACTTCCCAGTGTGAGGACAGGGTCCACAAGCACCATGTCAGACAGGGCTGATCCCCACAAGTCATCACTGGCACAAGATGACCAACAAACACACCGTGACAATATGGTTTGAACTGACACAAGTTTTGAGCACAAATCTGAGCTACTTTGATCCACATCTGCACATAAACCTGCATCCCATGCTTAAAACTTGGAAAAGCTTTCAACCAAGTTCCAGCAAGTCCAAGTCAGAACATAACTAAACAGTAGTTTTATTTGGGGGGAAAGAAAACACTTCCTAAACATCTGTCCATTTTGGAGGCACATTTCAGCAACTTCATTATTAAAGCCCACACAACTGGCAACAAATTATCCAGATCACAGTCAGTGCATTCAGAGAACAGCACTGTTACTGTGCAACAGTGACAGTCATTATCTTGCTTAGGCTATTTGGGAGAAGTTAGTTCCTATAATACACACTTCTCATGCCCTCTACTTGAAGGAGAAATTACTAATTTGAATTTCAGCATGACTGATTTGAATTACATCACATAGACTGCAGTGTCCTTTGAAAGACTATCCACAGCAAAGACAAATTTGATTGCATTGCTTTGGTTAATGAATTGTGCTGTGCAGAAAGTTCCTGGGACTAGAAATCCTATGGCAGGGCTCACCATAAAAACCAGCAATGCCATGGCTGCTTCCCCTCTAGAAATATATTCTTTTAACATCTTTTGTTATTAATATTTGCCAGTGTCTCTCTTCCAGTCTTTCAGACTGAAGCACATCCACTACTACTCAACATTCAGATTTGTAATTAAATTTTAAGAGCATTTCTATTGCCCACTCAAGTAGATTCTTCACCACTTCCTACCTCTGTTTTAAACATTAGCAAAACTCTCTGCACAGCCACCCAGCAAACTGAAAAACAGAAATGGCCAAAAACAATGAAGATATTATTTTTATCCCAAATCAATCTTGTTTCTAGACTTGTTTCTACAAATTCTACTGGATTATCAACGGGGCGTAATAACCGAACTGGGGAGGTTTGTGAAGCTTAAGCCACTGAACTTGTCACCCAAAATTCCTGAAAATACATCACAGCAGTACAGGAATAAAAAGAACAAAGAGACAAGGGATGAGCAAGGAGTATTTTAGAGTCAACAGACCATTAACACCAGAACAAATGCATACTGCAATATGAGGCCCAGAAAATGTCTGGAAAGTAGCAATGTAGTTAGGCCTGGAGTAAAACAGATTTCAAAGCAATCATATACACCCTGGGTAAATCATATAATGTATATCTCAAGAAAGGTTATAGTTATAAAAATGTTCTCTGTGACCCTCAAAAGTGAGCACGTGCCCACATTCAGGCTGCCACAAGGTAACTGTCATCTCAGTGTTCCTTCCATCCTTGAAAACCATCATCCCTTAATCATCCTTGGGAATAACAGCACCACTGAGGGGCAAAAGGGAATTAAAAACCAACATAAGAAATATAAACACTGTAATGGTTCTTGAACGTACCTGCTGTGGAGGGCGGAGTGGGGGATGATGGAGAGGTTAAAGGGGAACTCGCCCCAGAGCCTGCTAAATAAAACAACAGTCAAGTAACTACAGCTGTGACACGGCACTTCAACACAGGCAGGACAGATTGCTGGAAGCAGGCTAACTTTATTGACTGAAAATCCAATCCTGCTTCCACATCTTGGGAAAGATTCCCATTTGTAGCAACAGTGGCTTTACAGTACAGAGTATGACAGAAGCCCCAAACACATAGGAAATGCACTCAATACTTCTCAGTGGGAAACATTTCTGTTGCTTAGGCTGCTGGATTTCAGCATACAAATTCTGTTCTCCTTAAGAGTTGTGCCAATGCATGGGTGGCACCCCATCTTAGGAGAGATGATTTTCAGTCAGTTGCTGCACTCCACAACAAGCTGCTTTGGACACATTTTAGCCAAGCAAATCAACTCTGGTAATCTGTTCCATAGTACCAAACACACCTTTTAACTAAATGAAAACTTGTCAAAGGCTGTTGTTTTAGAATTTGGCACTGAAGTAGCAATTTAACACACAGTTTTCTCATTCATCTTAGCACCTTCCTATGTAATACAAATCACCAGAGAGTCTCCCTGAAGACTGCATTATTTAATGGCCCAAGTAATGGATGTTGTTCTTATTGAACTCAAATATCAAAAAGAATGAAGAGACTGATTTTTTTTTTGAGTAATGGGGCACAGAAGAGAGGAGGCATTACTACAAATTAGGCAGCTGAAAATATAACATTGACAATATTTTTAAGCCCTCAATTTACTTATTATTAACTACCCAAAACAGTGGTACCAAACTTTGGTAGTCAAATATGTAAAGTGTTGGTAATCCCAAATCTTTTCAGACAGAAAATTACAGTAATAACAAAAAAACCCTGAAACAGCTGTGTAGAAGCAAATTCCTCTCTCTATAGTTACCTGAGTTATTTGAGTTGCTGTATTTGGCTGAGTGTTCTTCCCCACTTTCATTGGCAGAGCGTTTTGACTTCTTTATAAGGGAGCAGAGGAAACAGAAGACAGGCATGAATAATCACTTTCTATGATAAGAAGTGAACATGCACACAGATTTGTAACAGCCATCCACTGTATCACACAATGTTTTTCAACGCTCAACATCCCTCTCACCATACCAGGACACATTGACATGGTTACAGGAGCAGCAAGGTTGTTCTGTGCTCAAATATCTAAGCAGGCACCAGGGAACTCCTCTGCCCTCTGACCACAAGGGAAAGGAAGCAAACTGACACACACACCCCTCCCCCGAAAAGAAGAGCAATGCAGACAGTGCTGCAGGAGCAGAGTGAAACAGGCTCCAACACCTCCCCAGAGAGTGGGACACAGCAGAGCAGTTCATGTGGGTATGAGTTGTTAACCAAGACTGCTTTCATAGAGCAACCTCAAACATACTGGTTGCACCAATATGAAAGTCAGCTACCACTGTAACTTAAACTTTGTAGTAAATCTATTCCTTAGCTAAAGAAGTGAAAACAACCAAGAAGTAGTGCAGAAAAACTACAAGAAAGAGTAGAGTCATGTACCTATGGCTAAACCTGTGCATGGTAAACATTACAAAAAGAAACACATCTTTTTTGCTGGGAGAAACCTATTTAAAGATTGCTTACTTTTCGTGCCAAGATCTTCCTTTTCTTTTTTTCTTCTTCAGAGCCATGATGAGATTGAGCTCTTGTCAGCCTTCTGTGTTGGTGAATCTTCAAAATTAAGGAAGAAATAGAAAAATATCATATTAAGATCTTAAGTGTTTGAAAACAACGTTTGGGCTACAAGAAAACACACTGTAATCACTTAGCATGTTTGGATTTCCTTATTCATTTCTAGTTTTTCCTTTACTGTTTCTGGTAGAGGATGGAGACTTGTACTGAAGTTAAAATGATCCTCTAACTTGGGAGCCACTACCTGTGAAACTGCACCTCTTAAAATAGTGAAATGCCCTACAGCCAACAGCTGTTATACAACTCCTCATATTGTATTTTTGGGAAAGTAAACCTGTTGTGAGAGCCTTTATTACTCAAAATCGCTTTTGAGTAAAAATTCACTTTCTGCATGTAAAAGTGATGAGGAAATGAAATGTTTGTAGGAAATAAAGAAATGCAGACATTACCAATTTCTGTTCTTCTGTTAATCGCTTTTCTATGCATTCCTTGGAGATTTTCAATGCCTCTTTTAGCTTAGTAGGAATCTAATAGAGAATGGGGAACAAAATCATAGCACAAAATGTGATAAAGGAAAACACAACTTCACTGATCAAAACTCACCATTCATCTGATCACGTTTCTCATCTAAAGCCCCAAGATGTGACACTATTACATTAGAGAAGCAGAAAAGAAGACTCTAAATGCATGTTTTTCAACTCCAAATCCAGCTGCAGATCAGCAGGGACAAAGAAACACCAAACCCTGGAAAGGATACTCTAAAGGCAAGGACAGATAACTACTTTGAGACTCCAGTCACATCCCCAAATTTCTGACAACACAAGACACAGGGCACATTTCCTCCAGGAGAAGTGCCCTGGGGCAGCTCCCCAGTGGGACCAGATGTGGCCCCTGAAATGCCTCAGTGCTGCAGCTGGCAGCAGGGTGCTGATGGTCTCAGGTACCAAAATCAGCTTCCACAGGTGTTTGCAATGTGTTTCCTCCCACTGCAAGGGACCTGCATGGCTCAGAGCCTGTGCTCAGACAGAGCATCACCATCAGTTACACAAATGGGCTCCAGTTCAGCAGCTGCTCTTGAACACCCCTGGCTCACATCGTGCTCCCCTCTAAGATGTGGCACAATGTTCTCAGGGACAGTGTGGCAAAGGAAGCCAAACACTGATGGCAACAGCCATAGAGGTAAATAAAGCCAGCTCTCTTCAACCCCCTCTGTCAATGAGTATGTAGCTACCCACATCCTGGAACTTCCATAAACATCAGCAAATCAGTGTTCAGCTCTACCTTAAACTGTGGTTTCTCAGAGTTTGTTAGCAGGACGTCACTGAATAATCTGTGAGTTGATAAAAGAAAAGAAAAAAGGAATATTATTCCCAAGAGACAGGCAAAACCAGAACAAGAATACCACTGGTATTGTTCTCTTAAAACCCTCTTTCTCCTTTTGCTCCTCTGTCCTCAATCCTTGGCCACAGGTTTCTATGTACTGCTTTTTACTTTCTAAGAACTGCTGTAAAATTAGCAGCACCCTCTCAGAATGTAGACACTATTGAGAAAACTGGTTTGTGTGAGATATTTTGAAAGTGGATAGAACAGGAAAAGTTATCAAAGGCAGATAAGGGTTCCCCTCCAAAAAAGAATACCTTTTCCTTAAAAGTATATGGATTCTTTATTAAAAAAAAAAAATCCAGAGACTTTATTTTAAATTTCACCTGAACAAAATTATTGTTAAAAAAACTTCTCTTAGCAGGACCCTTGTCTTAGAATTAACAAGGAACATGTGAAAAATCAAGTGAACTTCGCATTTGAAAATATCCGCATTCTTGCCTGTCCTCTACAAAAGGCAACTAGAGCAAATATTACAATATTTTCCTCTCCCCTCTATGATATCAGCAGAAACACTAGAAATTATTAATCCTTTTCCATCCAAAACAAAGACGCTAGAGGGCAATGGTAGTCTGAAAATAAACTGTCTAGTCCATTTCAAGATACTTTGTCCTGGAGAACATACTAGAAAACTGTCACAGAGAGACCTCAATCCTGGCTATCCAAGATAAATATTTCTGAGTTGCTGTTCACTATGGAAAATTATCACAGGCTTATACTAGAGAAAACGAATTCACATCTAGAATCAAGTTAATTAAGGAGAATGAAAAATTCAGAAATAAAGCAAATTTTAAAATACTTCAAAAATTCCATGAAAGTTCATCCTTGTTTATAGGACTTTCTGACCCTTTCAAATTACATGTTCTTATCGTTATAATAAATAGATATTTAAATTATATTAATTGCTTTAAATTACATTAATTGCATTGCCTATCTATGCAAAACACTTTTGCAAAGAGTATTGGTATGAAGGGAATGTGGTATAATATCTTACGTATCAAATGCAGCTGGGCATAGACTGTTTATTCAACATCTTTAAACACCTGTATATTTCTGTATTCACAGAGTTTTCCTATAGTATTTCTCCTGAGGGGAGGAGAAGAAGAGGGAATCGAAGGCTGCAGTGACTCTTCCCAACCAGGAAATCTGAACCTCAGAGCAGGCTCTAAATGCACTGCAATCTGTGCTGTGAGATCAGACCCAGATTTAGGTATGGACAACCTCCCATTTAGGAGGTCCCAACTACAGCATCTCACATCAAGAAACAATAAAAGAACCTCCCACCTGTGGACTGTGTTTCCATGCTCAGCATGCTGGTGGCATGTCACAGCGTGGGGACAGCAATTTCCCTGGAATGGTGTGCCCTAACTGCAGGCAGGATGGCACTGCAGACAGGTGTGGTCCCCACTCAGTGGCACACTGACAGGGCTCCCTTTCTGCATCCTGGCAATGCCCCCATGCCTGCCCTCACCCCTTCACTGCTTGCTTGGAGGGCAGCCTGGAAGGAAATTTATTCTGTCTATGCTTTAGAGAATCCCTAAGCCAGTGCTGCGAGAAACCAGACAGAACTTCCATACTACATTTCATACCCAGAGCAGGTCTAAATGTCACTGCTGAGCAAAGTCAGTCCTAAGTGAACAGATAGAAAAATCTGCTGAAGTAGGTCTGAACAGGACATGCAAAAAGACTCCTTATTCTGAATCCTTTAAATCAATCTGTACATGATCTCAATTATGCTTGCATTACTTTAATGGCTAGATTAATTCAAATCATGCTGAATAAAGTGCATATGTAACAGCTCCAATACACTAAGAGATAAAGCAACTTCGAACACACATATTAACATAGGATGGGTTCTGTAAAGCCTATCAAGTTTCACTTGGGACATACCCCTCAGAACAAACAGCAAATCTTTTTAAAGAGGACTAAGAACAGAAAGTTTCTTCCTCCTAAAATAATTAAAAACATTGCTATAAATATAAATGAATATAAAACAAGTCAAACAGGACTTACGGCATCTGTAAGAGCCGTGAGACAGTTGGCATCCCATTCTTCAGAGCTTCACAAGTCAGAATGGACTCCAACACTGACACTACCAAAGAAAGAACAAGAATGAACACATTTTTGCACAGCAGGATAGCAAACGATCTAGAATGAACGTTTGGCACTGCTGTGTGATGCTCCCCTAAGTATTGCATCAACCGAGCAGTGATGAAGCTCTGTGGCATGTGGTTTTTATTACAGCATTACTATTACACACTGAAGCTTTTCAAGAATGTTAAACACGAGGCAAGGGAATCCAGGCATCTCATTACTTGCTAAACACTGCTTTATCATTCAGTTTAAAAAGTTTTATTCATACACTACACATGAAGAACACATTTTCTATTTGACCAAATTACTAATTCTTTCTGGTCACAGGGTGCAAAGATCTCAGGCTGCTATTTCACAGCACTTCAGCTTACATCAAGTCTAAGAGCTACCCAGGCAGCTGTGACTGAGATGTTCTGCACTGCATACTAACCAACAAACACTGATGGAGCAGGGGGGAAGCTCTCCACTGGAATCATGTCTGGAGGTCTCCCATAGGTCATTTCATACAGTAAGTGTCCAAAGCAATGAACATCAACACCCTCTAAAGTCTGTGGGGGAACAAAAAAATAAAATCACAACTTGTTGATTTTTCACAACTGGCTAATCCAGTGATCTTGCATATGAAGACAGAAAAGAGGAGCCATTAAGGCAGTTCCTAACCATAACCATTTCCCTGCATAACTATAGTTCAGATGAAATCTTCATGCTACAAGCTAAAGCAGCCTCTGTTGTCTTTCTGTACAAGGCGATACAAATGGAGAGCAGTGTAGTCAAGTTCTGTAAAAGTGTGTGAAGTAGTAAACTCTTCACAAAGCAGTTTAGAAATCTACACACCAAAGGAAGTCCCAACCAAGCACACTTTTGTAGCTAAGTCAAACAGCAAAGAATGAGATTCATAAAATGACCAGCTGTCACTTCACAAGGAAGTAGATAAAAAGATGGGAAAAAATGCATACCAGACAAACCTAGGAGAGACCCTTTTGCTCCTCCTCAGGTTTGTGCAAGCTGTATACACATGCTGAGCTCCCAGACAGCATATGTCAAAGATTTCTGAATCATGTTTAAACAGAAGAGGCTCCTCTTACAGCAAGAGGCTTTGATGGCACTAACAGATTTGGACTAACCATGAACTTGTGATCGTTTCTTTGACAACACAGTAGAACTTGTTTAGCAAGGTCAGCAAGCAGCTCTCTCGTGATTCTGAATAGAATTTATTATAATGAGAGCCTAAAGGCAGGGAATGATGTTGCTGCAACAGGGTAAATCTGTTTTCATATTTTTGCAGTAAGCTAAATGTTTTGCTGTGCAAGCCTGCGGTCAAACAGGCAACCCTCAAACAAATAAAAATAATCTTTGAATAGCTAGAGGTCTGCAAGCATCTGATGAATTTTCACAGTCTCCACCAAAGACAACGCTGATTACTGATCCCAGCTAAGCACAACTAAATATCTGTGCTCACTGTACAGACATACAGGTTAAACTGTAGAAGACAATATGCAAATTCCTATGATATAAAGACCAGGGTGGAAAGAGATCTTAAAACAACTGCACTTTACCTCTATTTGTGCTAGCACTGTTGCCATAAAAACACCCACCTGCACTCCCCTTCTACCTACTTACCTTTGGCCTCAGCCTCACTCCAGTGTGCTGCAACAAAACTGCTATGCAGCCAGACAGTGATTTGGAGGAAGCAGAAAAGTGATTTGATGGAGAAAAGCTCATATTAAAAAAATTCATTCTAGTCAGCTCGCCACAAACAAAGGTTGAGAATAAAGATTTGCATAAGAGTCAGATGAATTCCTTGTCTGAACCTTACATTAATTTTCCGAAACTGTGAAAAGTATGATCGATAAAATGATGGAAGTCCCAATAAGGAATTTTCTAGATCCAGTAACTTGCAGGTATCTCCATCCAGCATCACATTGGCAGAGTGAAGATGGCCATAAGGAAATCCTTTCTCATGGAGGAATTTTAATACCTGAAAAAAATCCAATGGAGAAGCACTATCACAAGATGCTCTGATGATCTCAAGATCATAAGATCATCAACTTAAATGCTCCAATACTAAAGCAGACACATAATAAATGAGGCCCCCATTTGGAATGCTCACTCAACTTGATCTTCTATCTACATCCTCTTTGGCTGACTATTCATTCCCATTTCACTGGCAGCACTTTTCACAAAACAAGTATCTGATGCTGATCCTCAAAGCAGGCTTATGGACCCCTCCCAAAGAGATCTGGAAACTAAAATTTAAAATTCTACTGAATATGACAGCTTGAGTAAAAGAAAATTTAAAAACTCACTAACAACCATGAATTTATGGCATATGTTCTGCAGGCTATGAGTTACTTCTTTTCCTTTTTACTCAAGGAATAGACTATATTATCACCTCTCTTCCATTTAAACTCCACACATACCTGCTGCATTTTTTTGGGGGGTCATAAATGGTTTCACACAAATATATCTAAATTCTACTCAGCAGCATATCTCAATTTACATTTAGCTTTGAAGTCTGCTGCTGATATAAAGCTTGTGTACTCAAGAGTTTGTCTACTTTCTGTAGCTAGACTAGTTGACGTCCAAAAAAAAAATCAAAAATTCTGGTAAATAAAGAAAAAAAAAGTACCTCTAATATTTGCCTTCCATATGTTTTTATTTGCTGAAGTTCAAGACCTTGAATTTTTTTAGGATTGCAATACTTCTTCAGGAATGGGTCTTTTGGCTTTGCCTTTAAAAGAAACACATGTATCAAGTATCATGCCCAGAAAATTCACTATTTGTCTTAGTTTGCTTAGTAATTGATGGCAAACGCTTTTATAAAAAACATGTATGGTCATTCTAGCATATGTTCTGCAATTTGGGTTGGGGGTAGGGGGATGATGTTACCTTATAAATAAGGTCCTTTAGTGTCCCTTTTTCACTGAATGGTCTAATAACCAGCGCTGAAGATTCGTTGGCAGTGGCAAAAGTGATTTTGTAAATATAGGGATGCTACCAAAAGAAGAAACTGTAGGTAAATTTTAAATGATGGATTTTTAAAAGCATTTGTGTTCAATTCACAAGTAAGAAAATATCAGCTAGAACTGTATATTTAAAGTAGTAAATTGGATTCTCTCAGTGACATGGAATAACTCAAGTTATTCAGTCTTAACCTAGAGTAAATGCAAAGAAAACTTCACAAAGACATTATTCAATTACCATATAAATTAAAAACAAAAAAAAATCTATTTCAGACAGTCTTTCATATGCTTAGCATCCTTAAAGAGATACTCCAGAGACTCCTTTTGGAGTCAAATGCCAGTTTTTCAGGCAGAGATGCCTATTGGATTTATAATGTGGCATTTCACAGGAGCTTAAATTGTACACCCTCCTTTGCAGCTCTACTAAGAGGCTCCTGTCTTGAATCCAAAAACTGAAAAAATAATAATACTCATTCCACTGACTCATCCTCTGCTTCGTGAGAATATCCCAGCTCACAGGTTAGCAATTACACCTAAGCAGCACTATCCTAACAGCCTAAAGGTGTTGAGGAGATGAAATAAAAGCTCATGATCTCATGGTACTGCACAAAGAAGAAAAAAAATCAAATCAACCACAACAGTGAATCTCCTGTAATAATCCTGCAGGATTATTATGTGTGCTGAGAACACGTTACCTCATAGTATATGGGAAATTTAATTAAAAGGTTTCCAAACCTTTAATGAAAGCAGCTCTAAAATTACAAACTATGCAAACTACATATGCTTTTCCAAGATCAGTCCTTGACACACCTTTGTGCTAGCACAATTTTAAAATCTTCAGTACTCACAGAACAGGAAGAAAGAAGTTTCACAGCATACTGTAAGTCTCTGTCAGACAAGTATTTATCAGGGCCAAGATCAGCCTGGAAGTTAACAGAAGAATGGCATTATAATATATGTTATATTCCACACAGAAAAAGTGATCAATGTTCTACCCTGGCAAATTAGAACATACATTTGAAGGCATATTTTGAAGAGCAAGCAAGGAAATTAGACATACAAAATGAAACCTGAAGAGGCTGAATAAGGCCACGGTTTTGCAATACAAACAGTCTGACCATGAATAAGTATTACTGCCTCTTTCCTCCCACCGACCTGACATGCATTACTACCACTGAATGAACTTTGCAAACCCTAAACTGGGGGACTGTGTACATTAGGAACTGATAAGGCACCTTCTTCCTCTGCAGCAAGAAAAACATCCCTCCTCCCACAGGATTTAGTGACCTCCACTCTCCAGTGAAGTCTCACAAACAGCTGTGCTCATACAACTAACAGGGCAACACATTTCAGCACAGGAGTAAAAGCAACTGTTGTTAAGGGAGCAATTCATGCCCTCTCACCTATCAGTTTGTCAGCACAACTAAAGACCTGAGTAGGAAAACCCATGGCTTCAAAAGGTTCATCTCATTATTTTCCATGGGCAAATTTATATCATGGTCAACAGCCACATAATTACAACTAAAGAACTCTGAGGTGCAGGTTTGGGAACAAATGACCAGGCACAGGAACTTCCAAAGTGGATTTGCCACCAGAGGAAAGAAATACAAGAAATTCCACGCCACACATCTACCTAAGGGCTTCCAAAGCTCTGTCAAAGCCTGAGCTCTTCGATCTCTCTCCCCATCACTCACACAGGGTAGTCAAAACCAAACTTTGAGTGTAATTGAGAAAGGCTTAAGTATGAAATTAAAGCATAGATACCCAGCTTAACACTAGTCGTTCCTTTGGTTGATTCTTAATTTTCATTAAGAAATATTTCTTGCGTATTCGCCAACCTACAAAAAAGTAAAGAAAAAAGTCAGCAGTGGCTTTAATTAAACACTGCTAAACCACACAGCTTACAGGCAGGACAAGGTCTGTAAGCAAAGACATTACTGGAATCTTAGGACAACTCATATAGTTGGGGAAAAAATCAGGTAAGTTTTCATGTACACATGGCCTTCTTACCTATATCTTTTAATGGTTCAGCTACTTCCCACTTTGGCTCTGATCGGAAGAACATTGAAACATGCTGTAAGGCAATTTCTGGAAAGAAAAAAAGGAGACAGACAGAAAGAAAAAGCAGAAAAAAATTTAAATGTTTTTAAGACACCATATAATGTAATTATCCACATATGAGGTAAGGTTCAATGCCAGAAGGAAGCCTTCAGGAATTCAGAATAAAAGTCAGCAAAATCAATTCAAAAGGAAATCAGATAAAAACACAGTTAGAGGGCACTTGAATTTTTAACCTGGTAACTCAAATCCAGGGAGAAAACACAGAAAGCACTGCTTGGAAAACTTACCTTACCAATCTCCATTCTATCTGTAATGGAACTACATTTCCAAGTCTAAATCACAGCTCAGATTTCCCACACTAGGTGTACACAACATTAGAACATCAAGTGTTTCTGCTCTATCTGTAAAAGTGCTTTTATCTCTTTGACATACATCTATGTTGCTATTACTAAGTGTAGTTTATGTAAACGAATTAGCTCTGTTTCACTATATATTATTGTGCCTTTTCTGTGCAGGCAGAGATATTTGGCCAGCTATCATGAGTCTTCATACATTTTGGGGGCCAAAGGGGAGGACACCCACCTGGTTAGTGAATTCTCCCACAGCTGGGAACACAACTGGTTTATTCATGAAGTGGCTTGAGGGGAAATCTCAATGAGAAGTGGAGGAGAGAAAGGGAATCATGCCAACAAGGAATTTTCCCTAACATGGCATAGAAACACAGCAAAAAGGTAAGGATGTGCTGATCTCACCGCATTGTATCTTCTTTCTTTAGTAATATGCTAGAAAAAAATCTGTAATAAATATCATCTCTCTGCTCCAGTATTTAAGAAATTACAAACTGATGGTGGCTCTAAAGACCATAGGCAATGACATGTGTCACCAGCTTCCCGGCAACTTGCAGGAAAAACAATCTTGATGAAAGTGCTCAGAATTAACACAGAAGTCACAACGCCTTGAGAATTTAAACTGCTTGCTCAGCATTAGCCAGACAAACTGCATCCTTAAAGAGTTACTAATAATTTACAACTCCTGCACAGCTTATGATATAGGGAAATGTTCTTTGCACTTTGAAGCTGAAGACACAAGAATGTTACACAAAGGGAGAGAAAAAAGACAAATTAAAAGGAAGCAGTGAGTTCCTGCTTCAGTAGGCTCTGCTTCTAAGAAAACAAGCTTTGCATTTTGCAGAGAGATGCTTTGCCTATGAACTAAATTTGTGGAGTGGGTTTCATCACTAAGAGGATATTTTTTCAGTTCGTAAGACAAATATTTATTGATATCCAGTGGCTGAAGCTGAAGTAAGACAAATTCAAAAAAGAAACAGTCAGTAATGAAGAAACTGATCACTGGGATATCAGTTTAGGGAATGCAGTGGCTTTCCAGTATCTGTGGGAAGAGGGTGTCTGGCTCATTCTAGCCTTGAAAAAGTACTCAACCTAGCTCAAACAATTAGTTCTAAAAGTCTCACACCCCGAAGCAAGGGTAAGAGTTAGACAAGACAACCACAATTCTTGAAAGATTCAGTGCTCAGAAAATGGGCTGTTTCAACAAAACACTAAGCTGACAAACTTAATTTGTTTCTCAAAGTGTAAGGTGGAGTTATTTCCCAAGAGCAACTCTTTTCATTTATTATGAATTGTGAAAAGTAGACGTCACTCTCACCAACCCCTCTCCCTCCAAGTTCTGCTTATACAGATCTTGACCCTCTTCACTCCTCTGTGAAATAATTCAGATATTTATATTTGACAATCCCAGTAGGATCCATGCACAGAGCTGGAGAAGCATTATCATAAATAATAACATGCACAGTATTAAAATTTTGAAGATTGTTCACCCTATGCTTCAGTGTAGATCCTGGCTAGCATTCACAGAAGATACACAGCACATGCTGAAGTCAAAGTGAAGCACAGTTTTGTATTTTCTACTTACCAGTGTAATTTACAGAATAGCTGTTTGGGTCCAAGAATTTCTTTACCAGCTCACAGTTAGACAGTATGTGATGGGTAGTAATTACATCCAGATAGGCCTGGAGTCCCTTCTGCCTTTCAGCAATGAATTCACGCTCCATATTTCCAATCAACTTTTTTGGAGGAAGAGGTAGACTTAGAGTTGAGATCTTAAAAAGAGAGGAAAAATTACTAATCTTGCTCTCAAAATGCCTCAAGGATATAAAACTAGCAACCCAGAAAACAAAAGTCTCTCAGCAACAAGCTAACTACTGGATAACTCATTTTGCACTGTACAAGCTTTGTATGTACAAGCTTTTCTATTTTTCCTAAGCACCATTATCAGTCAGATGACAGCTTGCATCCCACTGTGCAGAGATCAGTAAGTGGAACAACACTGAAATACAAGGTGAAAAATTTTTGCTAGTGAGTCATACATTTAAGATCACTAACCCTAAATGGCTACAGTTTTCAGCCAGATTCTTTTGATGACTTCTGCCAGAGCACAAAAACAATTCACACCTCACCTTTTTTTCTGGGTAAGATTTATACTTTCTTATTTCATCAAGTGCAGATTAGTAACTTTCTTCTATGCATTTGTAGGTAATGTTAAGCCCTTTCTGTTAGTATTTTAAATATGTAATTTCAAATATGGTGCAGATTTCCATTTGACCTTCTAAATTTGTTCATGTACAATTTTTAAACATCTATCTATACATTTTTCAACCCAGAAATAGCCGCAATCTACCAGGGGATGTACAGCAATTGTTTTATACTGACACAAGAGATCCAAAAATTCAGGAAAAAAATCAGAGAAATCCTTCAAAATAGGACAACGAAAAAAAATTCAAAACCTTGTGTAAATCAGATCAAAGAGATCATATTTAGTGCTTAGATTCAATTAACATATGTGAATTGCCAGAATACATTTTTCATGTTGTTAATACATCATTGTCCTGCAGATCAAAGCACCTGCCTTGGGTAAGCTGAATCTCCATGGGAGTTATCTTTAAGAATTTTGTGTTGCAGGAATCAATTACACCAGATGCAACAACCTCATTTCTAAAGCAAACAGTTCACCAGGGAGAAGACTGGGACTTTAGGTATTTGAACAACTTTCATTTTAACTAGCGGAAAAAGTAACAGATTAATTTAACAAACTAATTGTAGCATTCCTCTTCCTTTCTACCTCCTTCATTCGAACACTGGAGTTGTCCCCTGCTAACTTTAGCACTTCTCCTACTTCTCGTTTTCTGTCTTCAAATTATGGACTGAAAAAGAACTGTAACTATGGCTGAATTACAGAAGCTTTTAATATAAACCAGGGAAAAAACCAAAAGCAATCATATATCACTTACAGCCAGTAATTCACCAAATAAGTTTTAGCACCAGAGGCAAACAGAACTCTCCTTAGGCAGACCACTCATTTCAATTCTAAACTGAGCTTCTAAACAAGAACGAAATGCTTTCCTATTACTCACTTAAAAAGCATGTCAAACCATCATCACCTTTACCTTCTTGACCTGACAGCTAGCTATCATCAGAGAGAAACTGACTCTAATTCACATGTTTTCCAACCACTATTATTTGTTTTAAAACTTATAAATCAGACTTCTACTATTTTTCAGCAGAACGTAACATTCAGGCTGGGGTTTTTGTAGCAATCTGCCAAAACATACAGCACAGCACAGCAAGAACACTCCACCACAGAAGAACTCCTCACAGAGGGTCTGACCTTGCAAAGACCTCACATGCTTTCAGACACTGCTTCTCAGTGGCCCCAGTTCACCACTGGAGCCAGGATGGGCTTTGCCACGGAAGAACCTGGGAATTAACATTCTTATCTTCAAACCACAGCCTGCTCAGGAATGTCTGTTCAAAAGCTGCAATAAAATGCTTCACAAAAGCCAGATATCTTGCTGTGAATTCCAGTACTTGCAGTACCAGCCCTTCACTTGACAAAACGGAAGAGCCAAAGATCTCCACCGATCTCTGTCAAATAAGTGAAGGGGAAGAAATTCGGAACGGACTGGAAGAAGCTTTTCAATCTGGTACAACTGAGACTTCAGGGAACCTGTCTTGAAACTTTTTAATACAAATCAGGGTCACATATATACACTTCATTATTTTCCGAAGTATTTGGCAGGACTGCATTCCCTAGCCTAGACAATTTTGAAATTCTCAATCCTCACTATTATCGCATAGGTAGTACCAGATTAAGAACAGAAAATTCCAACTCAACTGCAGCTGTGCTCAAACACACCCACACGAACAGACAGAGAGGTCAAGTATGCCACAAGAACTTGGAGAACTTGGGCTTTACACCCAAAAGAAGTTCCAGCAGCTCTTCCAGCAGATTTTTAGCTTTGAAGGAAAGAGATTAGGGCTTGGCATCTTCTTACTTGTTTGGAGTTTTGTTTGTTTACTCTAATTTCAATATATACAAGATGAGAGCTTAAGAAGTTTTATAACATGTCATGGGACCTGAATATCATGTTTGGATGGAAACATCTGAGAATTGTTCCATTATCTTAATGGATGAGGAAAGTTCAGCTCCAGCATCACAAAGAGTAATTTATAAAAAACTCCTAAACAGTGGGAGAAAAGAGCCACTGGAGGAGACCAACTGCTAAAGCGCACGGCCTGCTAATTTAGCCACCCTCTCATATCCTCCCATTAAACTTAGAGGTGCATTTTGATAATTCTTTTTAATGTTTTCCAGTCACCCAAGTTGACATTTTTGTCCTGGATCTTAGTCTCTCTTGTTTCAAATTTCCCCTTTGTCCCACTCTGCAAAATTGCTGTCAGGTAATTTCCTGGACCCTCCACTTTTATCATTCACCTCTATTCCAGATACAAAGGCTTTTTCTTTCTAAACTCCTCCATGCATAACCTATTTACCTTCACTTTATGGATTTTTCACATAGGCCTAACTATGCAATACCTGTCATTTCTAGATTTTAAGTCTTAAAGGTCCATTGCCTTCTCTACTAAAGCTGCCTCATTTGAAAGGCAAATGAGAAGGCAACAAAGCCTTTTCATGCCTTAACACTTTCTATTCCCTCATGGTTAAGAGGCGCTTGTTACAGGTGGCTGCAAAGTGAACGCTTCCTTTTTTTAAAAACTCACAAAACTTTTTCTCTGTGATCTCTATCAAAACTATGCTCAAGACCACAATGACCCCAAGGTACTTTGATGACTAGTACCATCTCAACTCCTTGTGCTCCCATGGCTGTTTGCCTAATTTTAAATCTTGGATGCTTCTGGAGCAGGAGACACCTCTGTACAGCATTTATTCAGCACATCACAGAGGAGGTTTCTAGGTCATGATAAAAGTTCCAACATGCTACTGCACATTTAACAGAATAATTCCACAAGGCAACCATGCTGTATCTGTTGAATTATGACTGATTTGCCCCCATCCACCTGCAGCAGAGAAAGTAGTTACAGTGGGCTCTCAGAGCACCCAAATCAACACCCTTACAGGGCTTTGCTCACCAAGGTTCATCAAGCAGATTTGATTTGGGGAGGAGAGAGGAAGTGGAAGCAGTATTAAGCTCTTGAATTCATGAAATTCTTAACAAGAGAAAAATTTAAAGTCACTAAAATCTATCCTCAAATTGTGTCATTCACTTTTTATCTTGTTTGCCCAGTATGGAAATCTCAAGTAACGAGTTTGTCTTCTGTAGATGTTAATCACTGCTGCTTCCCCCCTGTTCCCAAACACACTCACATACCCTGCTTTTTCCCACACAAACTAAAAAGAAATAATTGTCCTAAAAAGCAGAGGAAAACACACAGTAAGTCCAGTGTCTGATGAAGGAACACTCCTCAGTGACACAGAAAACCATCACATGAGAAGCAGCATCTGGTAGTGCTTTTAGACGAATATAAATAATGAGACACGTAGCACTTCAGTGCTGAATTTATAAGGTTGGTATGTGCCTTGGCTTTCTCCAAATCAAAGGAGGAACAAATAAAAACACATAAAACCGGAACAAGTCACAGGACTGAAGGGAAAGATTCAGTATCTGCCAATTTCCTCCATTTCTATATAAACTGATCCAGTTGATACTAAAATTCAAATTTTAAAAGAGAAAACTTAAGGGTGAATAAGTACACACTCATGTTACACTTGAAAGACAGTTTCTCTTCACAGCTATGAAAATTCTTTTTATTTTCACCACAATATATAAAAATATCACAAGAAAAAAAATCACTATTTTGAATATATTCTTCTAATGACATTTTTTATTTATATATTAAGAGTGAAAATTACCTGCAGGCTGTTATTCAACAAGTCAAAGTCACTATATCGCCTCACAATCTGTGAAATAAAAGACAAAGTTCAGGAAACAAATTACTTTTTCCATTAACATTTGACTCCTCAAAATCCCATCAGAGAAAAATAATTCCCATTTACAATCATCTTCTTTTGCAATTTTTGTACAAATGTGTAACTGCTAGGTTTATGTCACATTGCCAGAGAGCAAAAAAGAGTTCTTAATCACAACTCAATCAGACAGAAATGTATTTCTAAAAATTATCTTAAAACAGTACTTGTGAGGAAAGCTGTCTGCAAACAAGGCATTTTTGCCATATTAGCTGTAACAACTTTTCATACTCATCTTCATTATTAATTCTTGGTTTCATTGGTCTCGCAACAGCAGAGCTGTGTTTTTAGCACTGAGAAAGGCAAACTGGCATTTGAGATTTTAAAATTATGGTTGTACCAATACACAGTAGAAACACATGACAGGCATTTTTCCTGGACTATTCAGAATAGCAGAAAACATGCCTTCTGTAGCTGGCAGCAATACTGTTTTTCTCTTAGTTCTGACCAAAAGAATTCAAGCATTTCATGTTCTCAATTCCAAATCAACATTTCTCTTTCCAGCTCAAATTTTAAAAGCTAGGAATAGGCAATTTTCAAACTCTTCCTAAAAAAAGAATCCTGGTTACATGAACTACAACTCAAGAAATTACCTGCCAACTGTTTTCTGTTGAAACTCCTCTCTGGACACGGATTATATACTCCTAATAAAAAGAAAAAGTCATTAGAAATTAGAACAAATGATCTGAAGAAAGTTATTAGGCACTTTTTCAAAAATGACAACTAACATTCAAATGCAGAAAATTCAGATCCAGCACCTTGGGGAAGGTCAGAGCTGGGTTTGCTCAGACCCATCCCTAACAGTTGTTCCACTCTGCTTTCCCAGCATGGAAGACAAGGAGAGCTCCAGGAGCTTGCACACCTGTGGAGCACTTGAGCAGTTTAGTTTAGTTACAGAAAATGCCAGCAAAAGCAAACTCAGCACACATCTCTACCCACAACAGCTGAAGAAACCTCTGTCTCCTCACCTCCAATATCTAACAAGTACCCCCAGGAATTACTGTCACCACCACAAAGAAGTAAAATGCCAGTAAATACCCACAGCTGCACAGCCTCTCATTATTTTTGTACTAGGAAGGTTACCACAAAATCTTTGGAATGTGCTTGAGTAACTGGAACATATCTGTTTCTCATGATGCTAATTCTTCATTTATAATGCATACTTAATGTTAAATATTTACATGTTAGCTATGCATATATATCTAAATCTCAGTGAGCCACTTCTGAATTTTAAGAATTAATTATTCTCCCACCACACATTCATAAATCACAATTCTTTTCAGTCTCTCCATTTCAGGTACTGGGAAGTGTCTTCTGGTTTTGGAATTTGCCTTCTGAACCTCACAGAATTAATTCCCCTCTTTCCAATGAAATTAAAGTAAAAGCTGTTACACTGAAAAACATAAATATACCATTCAATGAAAAAAAAAAAAAAAAAGCAGGGCATATCACAGAATCCCTCTACAGATTTAAATTCTCATTTAACATCTACCAAGGAAGTAGTGTAAGTCAAGAATTATGACTGTTCCAGACAAGAGGCAAAGGCAACAATTATCAGCTGGCATTACCTTGTGTATTCAACCTTACCTAATCCAGATTTTATTTACTGAAATTTCCTTCCAAAACCCAGTGCTGCTGAGGCAAAAATGGTATTCTATTTTCTAAATTTCACTTAAAATAGCCTTCATTATCAGAGCTCTCAAATATCTGTAGCAAATTGGAACCACTTAGCCTTGAGAAGAAACAAGACTAGTAAGCATGAAAAAGAGAGTGATTTAAAACACTTGTCCTAGTAGCTTAGTTGGAAATTATAGAAACTCAAGATGTCAGAAACCAAGCACATAACTGTAAAATTAGAATTAAAGTGTCTATTTTCAGGAAGTCAGCCTGACATGGTCCCTCCATATTATTTTCTCTTACCCATTTGAAATCATAATTATGGTATCTTCCTGCAAAACAAGAAGCCCAAATCCTCATAAGTAGTAACATAAATCCACAGAGCTGATAACATTTAACCAGTGTAATTATCATTAGAAACTGTGTGACAGATATCAATTATGGGATACCTGGAAACCCATATTCACCACTACCGTGGCTTTTCATGTTTTGTGACCATCGCTGAGTTTTGGAAAGAGGCTACTTCACACACAGACAAAAAATTGCAGCAACTGCTTATTCATCAAGTCTCAAAGGAACATTGGCTGTTTCTCTGAAAAACCACGCCAGTGATGATTCACCACGTGCAGTCATTCATCTTTTCTAGGATTTTGAAAGAAGCAGAGTTATTGCTCAATCCCTTGTAGCACTTGCTCTTTATCCAGTGATTGTCATTTTCTATTGTGCCCTGAAAAAATGTTCCAGGACAGGCAGAACACAAATTCATTAAACAACCATCAAAGCATCTTCTTGCACACAACCACACTGGTCAATATTGCTCTTCTGGAAAGCCTTGTGATAAAAAACTCGAGACTCAGAGCTCATTCTTACAGTAGTATTTTTTTAAAAATATATTTGGGCCACAACTATCTTCCCCCATACTTAAGCATTTTCCCATCCCATCCATATCTGCTTTTGTGGCCTAATGCACTAATCAAGTCCCTTTTTTATGTCACAGGGTTTGCAACTGGAAAGAGAAGAGCAAACACTCTCCAGGTGTGGCCATTAGTTCTGTGCATGGAAAAGCTGACCTGAATTCACACACTCTCCATCAACACTGACTGTAATGAATTATTGTCCAACTCAGCACTACCATGTCAATACAACTAACAAAAAACCCTAAATGGTCTTCTGAGCTGGTTGAGGGGCTTTTCCCCCAAAGCAGGTAATGAGATTGAAAGTCAAAGAACAGCAATAGTAGACAAGCCAGGATAAGAAATACAATCCAATTCCCAGTATCTGCCATGGCTACACACAATCAACAGACCACAGTGTGCTGAGTTCTAGTGAGAAGTTGATACTTCCTATTGCCTCCTGTGGCAACAAGCTTGTCGTGGGATTATAATTAGCACCACTGATATATGCTTCCCATAGGACCAGAGAAGAGCTTTCAGCTCTTCAAGTCTAATGCACAAAAGCCTTTATAACTCTGCCAAATTCTGTTTTAGTTAGGGAAAAAAAAAACCTGAATTACAACAATCTTCTTCTGAGACAGCCTGATAGTGGGACTGAGACTGTGCCCATAGGAAATAAATGAAAGCATAAGGAAAACAGAAGCACACTCGGGATCATTTCTGTTTAGCAGCATCATCTAATGTAGGAAAACAGGATGGAAATGCCTTCAGAAAAAGCTAGCAATTACAAGAGTTCACTCCTGCAAACAAGTTTAGGCACCAAAAACCAGAGTCAGGGAGGTCTGTGTTAGCTACACTCATGTAGAAATTCCCATGGCATCTTTCACTCCTACATGAATAGCTCAGAATTTTTCCTATGACTCAGTTTACCAAATAACTTCAAAGGATCCCTAACAGCTGCTGGTTGGGAAAGAAAGGTCTCAGCTTGCAGAAGAGAGACAACCTCCCGTTCTGCTTTGCCCACGGGCAGCAAGGTCACTGTCAGCAGGAGCCTCGAATAAGACAGGCCACAAAACCATTCCTAAAACAACCTCCCTGGGTCCCTGCACACAGATAAGGTCTGTACATCCGCTGCTCTTCCTATCAGTACTGCCAAGCCACTTCATAACAACCTTGATAATCCTGCAGCAGGCCAAAATACATTTTTAAAGATGCCAAGGAAAGCAGTTTTACCTATGGGATCATTTCCTGGCTGCTCCAATTAGTCAAAAAAAGCTGGAATGGGTGGAGGAGGAGGTTTGGGAGCAGGAAAGATGTATGACCCCATTGCATGTTGTCATTTCCTAAAATCTTCTTCCTACTACTACAGAATTCTGGATAGAGTTTCTGAAAAGGAATATTTTCCAAATAACCACACTGCATTTCTCCAATCCTTTCCAGTAACAGTTTTACACTCACTGTGTGGGATTAATGTTATCCTGAATTCACCCATTTTCACACAGAGCCAAGATTTAGGTGGGGGTTTTTTGTTGCTTTTTTTTCCCAAAATTCACCTAGATTAGTCCTTGGTATTCCAGCACTTATTAAAACATTATCATTAGCAACTCAGAGCTGCTCAGCAACATTCTGTTAACATTCCTGGGTGAAAATTGCATAGCAAAGCACTCCAAATGTTTAACAACTGCTCTTTATCATCATCTCTAGTTTTTGAAACAGGAAGCAAACAGGAAAGAAGGCTTTTGCAGAGACAAGTAGGGAAAAAAAAGTGATGAGTTAAGAGATTCTTATAATTAAATGTAGAGTCTCAACAATATTGGGTAATACATTCTGTTTCCCCAAGCAAATAGTCTCTACATTTCCAGCTCAGGATAGTCAGTCTCTTTTTCCACAGATTTCTGCTTTACATCTGTTTAATCCAACAGGCTTGAAAAGCCAACCATTATAAAGATCCAGGTCACCTTCAGGTCACATCAACTGAAAGTTTGAAAGAGCTTTATTTTATAAGCATTAACGAGAGGAAAGCCTAATTAAGCATGAATACAATCCCTGCTTAAGTAGGCTAGATTGGAACAATTTCTAGTAAGAAGCTCTTTTAAATGTTTATTTAGTAAATATCCCATGTGAAAAGTACCAACAACATCAGGAGAGCTGCTCAGCCTCAGAGGCCTCTCTGTTACAGGGCACAGTATTTATTTACTATTGCACAACCTGCCATTAAGCCATGAGGTAGGAGCAGCAGCAGTGGTTGGTGCTTCCCTGCTTTCAAACAATGCAGGTGTGTGTATGTGTGTGTCTGTGTTGCACCACTCACATACTGCATTCCCTCTGTAGTAATGAGTCAGCCATTCAATAAGTGAAAGCTATGAAGTAGGACAACTGCAGGAAAAAAAGAGGACACACATTTACATGTAATGAAACTCAGTGAACACAAAAAGCTTTGGAGAGAGATGAGAAATCACAGATTTTCAGTGCTCAGCATCACGGGACCTTCACCAGAAAGGCAAATTACTCACTATTTTTCAGGAAATACTCCAACAAAAATATTCTAATTAGGGTTTACTAAAGTACCATATGGAAACTAATATTTTGACTGTAATCTTCACAGGACCTACAAATGCAATACTAATTTAGTAATACCACCAGTGGAAACCGTAGATTTGAAATATTTAAAATTAGGTGCAATAAAATCAGGTATGATAAAAGAGCCATCTTTTGTGAACTCAGGCTGGAGGAGAGGTGGGAGGTAATCAAGCTTACTGACTAAGTCCAGTGGAGGAACTGCATTTCTGAAACCTCAAACAAGTGAGCTATGACACTTCCCTGTGTAAAGCCATGTCTAAGACTAACTTCATGTTTGGTTTTGTCCAAAGTGAATGCAGTTTTGAATAGACTGAATTCCTTGTAAAGCAGATGTACAAAATCTTTTACAAGCTTTTAAACTAAACCCTACAGTCCTAGGAATATGTGGCTCCATTTTTCTATTTGGAACAATACAGAAAAAACATAAATGCTTTTTCAACGTTTTCCTAATCCAAAAGCCATGAGTGTCAACATTCATCATTGCTTAAGGAAAACTAAGAACTCTGAAAGATTGTTAGGAGAGGGATTTATTTCAGCTGTTCATTTCCAAATGCCTTTAAGACAACAATGTACTGTACCAAAGCTGGCTGTTTCACTACTTCAATTTCAAAATATGAAACACATGAAAAAGGAAAATCACTGCAGAAAAGAATTAACAAATTCTCAGAAGAATATGTACAACTCACCAGGAGTTTTACTGCTGAAAAGACTTGCAGGTACAGATGTGCAGTTCTTAATAAGGAAAACATCTAGATTATCATGGAAGAAAATAGCATTCTATTTTAAGGCTTAGAAAGAAGTCACTATTAAATAGTGAACACACAGATTAAATATTGCATTATGAGGCAAGTTTAACAGCCAAAATTTATTAAAGCTTTAGTGCTGAAATTGCCTCTGTTGTCAGAACACAATATTTAGCATCAAGATGACACACTTACAAATGGCTCAGTTTATTGGATGTAATCCTGCTCCTATTGAAGCCAAGGAATGCAATAGCAACAAAACTTCATTTTCTACAAAAGGGTTGTTGGTACACAGACCTACAAAGGGACTGACTCATGGCTATGGAAAGGTGCCCAACACACCCCTGGAAGTTACACAGTTACTCTCTCTCACCCAGTGCTAGCGACAAGCATAAGGAAGGAGACAAAACGAAGCTGACTGGGCTTACTCTTGTAATTTCAAATCTATTTGCCATAATTTGCCAAATCTAGATGCCATTGGAATGCACCTACATTATGTACTTTTTTGTCTTTCAAAATGAAAAGGACTCAGTAAACACCACACTATAGAATTAATTGTATTGAAGTGCACATTCCAACAAAACTCAGACTGCTTGTAACACACTTAACCAGGGAAAAAACTTTTGCAAACAGAGAAAGGCATCATTTTCCTCTTCCAATTATGACTGGAAATAAATACACATAAAGAAAACCTCAGTGAACAATTTCTTTGTTGTAGCACAAAAACATGGAGATTATGCTCCAGCTCAGAGGTACTAAGTCCACTAAGAACTTCTGAGCTCTTCTGACTTGAACGAAGCATGCTGAGCCTGTGAGCCTATCAGATAATTTTGCAGTTGGCTCCCTAACAATCTAAAAACCCATTTAGGGGGGGTTGACATACCCTTCCTAAGCAAAAAGTACAAATCCTCAAAAGTATATTTTCATTAATAGCTTAATCCCTTCTTAGGTTTCTGGAGAATTCAGGAAAGAACATAGTAGTTTCAGGTTTTGTTTTCAGTTTTGTTTTTTTTCAGTTTCACCTTCAGCCTCAGGAAACAGAAACTCAGCCTCTGCCAAGTACAGTCCTTGATTCAATGCTATGAAGTTTACACTTACCCAGCCTGTTGTACTAAATTTAAATTAACAGAAACTGCTTAGAACAATACACAAGCAAACTATTCATTAGACACAAGCTTTGGTCTTCTGTGTGATATTTCACCATGTCTACAGAGCTTTTCCTGAAATTCTTCACCTTTTCCTTAGCTGTTTTATCAGAACACTGGCTATTTTCAGCACCAATAGAAGGTTTACATAATTACTAGTTCAGTTGCCATGTTAAAGTTGCACCTAAACTCAGCCTAAGCCATCTTCATATGAGTGCTTTTATAAGCTATGATCTACAGGAAAAAAGATATAAACCCAAGTCTAAAAAAAGTCTTGCAGCACTGAACAACATTATAAAATTTTAATATATACTGCTGACAAAAAATAGAATTTTTTTTTTATGGCTGCCTTTGTTTTAGAACAGACCAAGTTCTCCAAACATTAGTTTGGGATGAAGGATTTTATAGATCTACATCTTTTGATACCACTTGGAGGTGGAATGAGGAACAAAACTAAAAAGCATTCAGTTAATGACTATCTAGTTTATTCTAACTATAATTTAACAAAATAAAATATAGTCTTCCCACAAAAACACTCCAACCCTTATTTCTTAGAAGGGCTTCATTTACACACCTCTTTAGAGAGAAGGATTTGTTTCTGCAGCTTATTTTGAATTAGGAAAGTTCAAATCAGGAACAGCATCACCCACCAATAAACAAACTATTCAGACACCAGGGACATAGAATGAAGTATCTGAAATGACAGAATAGTCCACTTACATCAAGTAAGAAACCAAGCCTCTGTTAATGGCTTCCTCTATTTTGTTATCCCACACTGGCTCTATATAAACCATCTGTGCTACACACACTTCAAGCCATCTTTCAGCTATCAACAGGGCTTCTGCAGTAAAACAAACAATTACTAATAGATGTATCTTAGAGACAGATTTTAAATCAAAAGGCACGATGCTCCAGCATTCTGTTATTAAGAAAGGATCAGAACAGAACAGTAGAGAGTTTTTCTGCACACTCATTAGTAACAGAAGACAGAGATGAAAGAAGAGGGGGGAACATTTGCTATCATACTCCCTCAGACAAGATGACACAAGAAGAGTCTGGATTGAAAAAGTTCTTCCAAGTGATCATTCTAAAAGAATTTTGTGACTTTTTCATTTCTAACCAGAATCATGCAAGCCAAAGGAAAGAATACAAAACACTATTGTCATTTGCACTAACAAAAAAGTATAATAAGGAAACAAGTTACCAACAAAACTTAATCTGGTCTGCTAACTGGGGAGTATTAGGAGTTACACACCTTCTCACAGGACTTGGCACACCCATCCTTCAGCTATTGAAACAGCTAAAAAGCATCACACTTGCCAGGAAATAAACCTCTAGTCTTACTTATAAGAAGAAGAGTTGCAAGAATTGAGAGCCATAGTCTGTTAGATCCACAAGACCCTCTAGACAATTTCTCATAGGTAACTTCTGTTCAGAGAAAGACTAGAACATCAGTAAATGCAAGCTCCTCAGACAAAAAATAAACCTCTTCTTAGGGGTGAATTATTTATATGAAGAGTATTTAATACAACAATCTATAAATTAGTTGTATATGCCATGGTGAACCTACAGGTTAAGGATATGCAACAGATGCAAGGAACCAGGAAGCGATCCACAATGCAGGAATCAAAGCTGTGCAAGGGACATAAGGAAATCCTCTCTCTATTTATAGCAAGTTTCCCACTAGAGTACCTGCTGCTGAGGTACCTCTGGCCTCCTGTCCAGCATCCCTGCTCTCAGCTAAAGCAGAAATCAGAAGCGACAGCTAGTTCTCTGATTCACACTACTGCTTGGTCATACCATAATGAAACCCGGTTTTAAAGTAGAAAATAACCGCAAACAGGACATTATAGAATTTGGATTATTAATGCATGCTCAAAGACAGTTCTTATGGAAGCACTGTGCATGTGTCCTAGGCATCCCAAAAGAATGAAATTAAATCTGTGACGGCAAGGGCTTGTTCTGGTGAGTGCCACCGCTCCCCAGAGATGAGCAGCGGGGCTGGGGCTGCGGGGTCTCTGCAGCTCCGCAGCCTCTGCTCAGCCACACGGCAGGACGCGGAGGCAAACGCAGCCCATTCACGTGTAACTTCATCACAGCCACCGAAACGCGGCAGCCAGAGCCCATCCCTGCTCCAAA
>VXBI01002390.1:460552-476094 GCA_013397375.1 Toxostoma redivivum
AGAGCACTGCTTGATTCCGAGACGAAGCTCTAGGAAGCGGCGGGGACAGGTAGCGTTTCCAAGTGCTGCACGCAAGCTTTTAGCTTCACCAAGGCAAACACGGAGCGCTGCCCCGCAAACATGCTGCTGGAGATGGGCACACAGAGATGCTCCTCCGCTTCTACTCCAAGCAAATGTGTTGGTCCCGATGCAGCTCCTGGTAAAGGCCCGGCGCCAGGTTATAAACACTCAGCCTCGGTTTTGCAAGGACACACAGCTGAAATGAATGTGAGGAGTGCACAGAACGAGGCTGGCAGCCTGTCTTTGCACTCACCAGTCATCAGCTAATTCCGATTATAAAATAACACAATTTTAGCATCTTGCACCTGTTCTAAAGATTGGCATTAAATGTATCCTTACCACCAAACAGCAGAAAGGACAGAAGTACGCTTGCTCTGCTGAAATAATTAAACATTATCCTCGAAAGAACTTCACAGAATCTTCCTTCTTTCACCAGGTTTATCCAGGAATTAGCATCGAGCCCAGCCGGGTAACACTGCAGCAGCCCAATGCACATGGCATGCTTCACTCAAGGCCAAACTCACATGACACCTTTTGCACCTTCACACGGCTCAGCCTGTGCAAAGGTCCTGTGTTATTCCAGCAGAGCTTTCTCATGCTCAGCACAATCCACCTGAACTCCATTCCTGGGCTGACTTAAAAAGGTGCATAAACTGCCAAACGTTCAGAAATAAAACTTCAGTAAAAGCAAATATAACTTCAGCTGTACCCAAGTAATTTTCAGATTGTTAGTTAGGTTAAAGAAAAGGCAGTTTAACACAAAATTCAGTAGCTGTAAGTGTAGGCTAACAAGAGATTTTCAGGAATACTGTGTTTCTCCCGGGAACTGAGAACCAGTTGTTGCAGTGCTCAATAAATCAGTTCCACAATAATTTGGCAGACTTACCAGAGCAGCCAGTTTTACTAGGACCAACAATACCTACAGAAGTTCGTATTACTTTTAAGATATCTGTAAAATTTTATCACCAAGCATCAAAAGTTGGAGGGCAGGTGCAGTATGAAATCTCTGTTATTGCAGTACTGCTCTCCGTGAGGCTCTGGCAAGAGGAACTCACTCAGTTCCAAGTGTATCCAGGGAGCTGCTGTAAGGCTCGGAGTTGTGTCAGCTGCAGCGAGTAAATAACGAGCACACACAGGACTGTACAGGAAGGCTGGACACAACAGGTCAGTTTTTTATTAACCACAAGTGAAGCTGAACCCCAGAGTGGTTTAACTTGTTAAAACCATATGTTTATATGGCAGATTTTTTTCTTTCATGTTCAACACTGCAGTGCAAGAACCAAACTTCGCAGCTGTTCATCCTTTGAGACTCAAGTAGTAAAATGAATTAAAATAAGGGTCCCTCAATGAATCAATTAAAAAAAACATTTAACTCAAAAGAACAGACCAATTTTAAGAACTGTCTTATTAAATTCTCCCAAGTGAAAGACCTTTAAAAGCACTTGGAGCCTTGAGGTAGCAACTTTATGCAGAATTTAATTCCCCTCCTGCCCCACAGAGGAAAATTAGTAGCACATTGTTAGCTCCAGCCAGCTAAGCTCCGTTGAGTGTCTCCTGTGAGGTGACTTTCTCTTGCCTCTTGAAATAGCAGTGTAGTGCTGCAGAGTGCCAGGAGGAAATCCACAGGGAAGGCCTCTTGAAATAAAATGTATGGTTTGAAAAAAGTTTAAATGATCAGCAACGACTGTAACAACAAAAATTATCTGAAGTGAAAAAACCCAATGTGTTTGTATTTTGGCAAGACTAGTTTACAAATACAAGTCAAGAACAAGAGCCTGCTTTCAGCCAACAGAAAAGAAAGAATGGAAGTGACATTCAAAGGGGTTTCAGGGGTTTTTTTGCCCTCTGTGCAAAATTGCACTTTTTTTTAAGTTTTATTTTAAAGTTTTAAGTTTTGCACTTTTGTTTCTAAGAAGAAAGCAACTTCTGCTCTTTTTTGTTCTTTTACATAGTCAAACCTGTGCTGTGACATTAGACAGAAATACCAAGTGCCAAGATATTTAACCACTGAAAGCTCCTCTCACTGACTTCACAACAATCACAAGTAGGGAATCACAAACAGGAGATTTGTCTTCCTCTAAGCCTTGAAAACATGATCCTCTGTGCCCACTTTGCTGCTGAGTAGTTTTATTAAAAACTAAATCTCTCTTTAGTGCCAATTTCAGAGACTCAGTGGCAGATTTACTGAACACTGAGTGGTAACAAAACACTTAGGCTTACTCTGCAACAACTGCAATGAACAGAGTGCAAAGGAACGAGCTGAGATGCAGAGATGGGGTAGATGGTCACAATAGGTGCTGGATTTGCTCCCTGGACTTGGTATCAGCACTTGCACATGGCCCAGTTTTGCTCACTGCTGGTGCTCTAACCAGATTCCTGGCAATATTGAGTATCTTTCTAAAGTTTCTTTCACTACCTTCATGCTCCAAAACTGTAAAAACAGGCTCGTTAAACTAGACCAAACTAAACAGGCACATTGCACATTATAGTTCTTAAACGCATGAGCCTTCTTAGCAGCTCATTCTCTCTCAGCTCAAAGTCAGCTGCCTCTCTACACCACAGAATGATTCTGCATGGACCCTGGATGCAGGATGGCATTGCCCAGTATGCCATTGCTCCAGGGAGCCCAGAGAAAGGCAAAACTTCAAAAACTTGTTCTTGTTCACATGGGAGCCCAATCTTTTGATTTCCTATTCTCATCTTTTCCTTTGACTTTTAGAAGCCATCAAATCCTCCCTTCCAGGCAGAAATATCTCAAGAATCTGACATCAACCTCTCCTGGGTTTCAGTTAAACTTTGGAACAACTGCCTGTGTTTACCTGTGCTGAGGTTACAGTCCTGTCCTGCACAAAACCAAAAGCATTAAGAACCAGAATCCATCTGTAAGGCAGCCCAACCTGCCAGGCTCCTCTGGGTAAAGGAGGGGATATTCTGCCTGGGAGCAACAAAGGCGAGCAGGTGATTATTCACAGAAAGTTTCTCTTTAGCTCACATGACAGTTTAGGCAGAAGCTCAGGCTGGTTCAGAGACCAATTCCTGTTTGGTTCACAGGACAGTCACAAGCTGGCTTCAGAAACTCTCTGTCATGGAGCCTAAAGTATCTTAAAGTTGTATCTGCCATCACTGCAAGGAGCTGATGAGTGGGGTTTTTTTCTTTTTTTTTTTTTTTTTTTTTGTTTTTTTTGGGGTTTTTTTTTTTTTTTTTAAATTCTGTGATGAAAACAATTATTTTTGTCTTTGGTGTTAAATCTTGGAAGCATAAGTGAAAAGTACCTGCTGCTTCTTTGGCTGTAATTTATGACAAAGAAACAGCCCAGGAAAGCAAGTGAAATTCACTGTTCTAAAATACATGCAGTTAGAACAGCCACTAGACATCACAACCAGAACTTTAATAATATGGAAACACCAAGTTCAGTGGTGTCCATTACAAATCATTTGCATTATATAAAAATATGACTGCAATTACAGTAACTGGACAACAGTCATTCAAATTTATCAACTTACCATCTTACTCATATTGCAGGGAATGGGAGGAGCTCATTCACTATGGGGAAAAAACTGTCCAGAAATCAACTTAGAACTGCTGCTAAGCATCTCATGCCTTAGAGAAATGTCCACTGTGATAACTAAAAGCAGGAATTCAAGATTAGCATCCTTCCATTCTTGCTTACATGGCCATGAATAAAAGAACAAGTTCTGTTACACTAGTATTCACCATTAAAATTTTATAACCCTATAAAACACCAGTATGTCTTGCATGAGCTGTGGAAGAATGCAAATTCAAAGGGTCACTAGATTTCTTACCTCCAAATTCAGTATCTTAATATATATACTCTGTTTGTACACCATAAAAATTTCCTTCTTATGGTCTGATTCTTATTTAGATAATACCCTGACAAAATCTCAGCCATATGCCAATTAAGGTCCTTATAGCTATAGAAACAGAATCTACCTAATAAATGCTGCAAATTTAACAGGTATTTTAGATAAACATCATTAGCATAGTTATCGCCTAAACCAAAAAGACTCCTCAAACACACCAACTGCGTAGTTAGCAAAGACATTTGCTTTACAAAGTCAAATGTTGCCAACTTTTGAAAGGTTTAGCAAATCAACGTGGTATTTGGAAGCATTCAAGTGTCTAATGAAGTTAAAATACTGTGAAATGTTAGGACTAGAGGAAGCTCCTGTAAATAAGTACAGAAGTAGACTTCATTTAAATTACGACATATTCACCTCCTTAAAAAGCTTTAAAATTGACCCAACCCAACAACTGCACCCTAGGAAATCTATCAGTATAAAGGATCTCTGTAAGCAAGAGAAGGTCATATATTGTGATCTCACCACCCTAAAATGTACTCAGTGTCAGGAACAAGGAGCAAATTTGGGGAGATGACAATTATGACACTTTCAGGCCATTTGATCTGAACCACTGCACTTTGTTGGACAGCATAGAGTAAACCAATTTTCTTTGCTGCTCAGAAAACATTTAAAATACGTTTTCTGCATCTGGTTGCTAAGCAGACTCTCCCATGTCCCCAGCTCGGTTTACTTGGTTTGAAGAGCTCTCTATATTTATTACCTGCTGCTTTCAGCAGGTGGACCAATACTTCAGTGCCATCTTATTCATTGATTCCATTGATACTTTAACTTCAAACCCAGATGCTACAATTAAAAGCAAATTTGACACTGTGTAAGGAAAGCATCAGATGAAGGTAATCAGCCCATAAAAGACTTGTAATCCACAGGCTGCCTCTGCAGAACAGGCAACCTCACACTACAGAATCTGATGGGACAATTATCCCAACATTAACACCCAGAAGGAAGGAGGCTTCTACATCTTGCACACTTTGGGTTTCGTATCAGGCACTTGAACTGTTGGACAGACGCCATTCTGAACCAAATAAGTGAACATAGGGTTAGAATCATCTTTAATCTAGGTCTAATAATGAAGTATCAGCAGCAAAGTGGAGGCAGGGAGGAGTGAGCAATCCATTTGTGCTGAGACTTGTCTATGGTTTCTAAAATGCCCAAGAAAACAGCAGCAGTAACTGTTCCATAGTGTCCGTTGTCCTTGTGAGTTGTGTTGCTGATAGGAGGCTTTTCTGTGTCTTGAACTAAGAAGGCATTGAGGTACCCTGTGCCTAATTCCCTGGATCCATCAGGTCCATGCTAGAGCCAAACATTGCCACCAGTTGCTCCTCGTAATGTGTTATATTCCTCTTCATAATGTCCATGCAGGGTCCAAGCAACCTCTCAAATGCTTGCACATCCATGACTGTAATGGAACAGAGGTGAAAACAAGATTGTTTGTCAAAAAAGGACACCAAATACCAAATACAATCTCGCTTTTGAACTCAGAACACAGACCTTCAGCTCAAGCCACTTAGGGCACAGGCTTCAAAAGAAACCACAGAGACAGAAATCATGTTTCTGATTTCTCTCTGTACTGTTATTTGGGGAAACAAGATTAATGAAATATAAAACTATCTCAAGGATAAACACAGAAGCCAAATACACCACACAGTGGTATTAAAAGATGACCTGAAAGCTATGTGTGACAAACAAGTACAGGCCACACACACAGAGAAAACAGAAAATATGCCATGAGGAAGCAGCAGTGTTTCTCCAACTTCTACTTGGAGCTCCACTCCAGCCCATGCTCCTGGCTTCTGGAATCTGACTGCCAGTTACCAAAAGGTTGCTGGGTTTTGAATGGCTGCTTGCTCAAGCATGGTCCACGAGACAACCAAATAATAGAAAAGCATGGCTAGAAACACAGATCATCTGCTTACCTAAACATTTGACCTCCCCAACAGCATAGGCCGAGGCTGCTCTGGGTTTGTTGGTAACAAGTGCAAGCTCTCCAAAATACTGCCCTCTGTGACACCGGGCAATCTCCACTTCTTGATTAGCTTCCTTACTCGTCATAGTCTGTCAAACAGTGCAGTTTCATTATTTGCACACAGCTCTGTCCTTGTACAAGACCACAGTTAATCCCAGATACTTTATACCTGTGCAACAGCTCCCTGGTTTCAGGCCTTTACACTAGCAACTCCCAAGTCATGGTAGAACACCTCAACACCATATTCAATTGGAATTTGGTAAGAAAAACATGTGCAAGCCCACAAGTTTTGAGACAGACAGGTAACTACTGCTACAGCTTTGGGAACTGCTGTTACATAGCCCAACATAGGCTTTCTCATACACCACATGCTGTTTCCCTGGCTGCTTTACACTGTACAGACACCCATTCAAATGCCAACATCTAGTATGTCACTTAAGATAACAGACCACACATTTTGGAATGTGCAGACTTCTGTAATCATGGAAGAAAAGGGATGGGATGGGGTTCAGCTGCAGGCTCTCTCAGTCACTCACATATCAAGTTAGTTTGCAGAGCAGCAGACAGAAGCCAAAGACCTTTACACTTTAGTAAAATGACTTCTGGCTGCTTCAGAACAGGTATGGAAGTTTACAATCTACATCACATGAATAATGATGATCAACATCACAAAATAACTCAGGGTGGGTTTTTTCACATCTCTTGTATTAATCAGTCAAAACAGCGATTGATTATTACAAAGCCTAATCCCTCAATTTGAACTCACCTTGCTTTTAATCAAGATTTTTACTTCTCCGGATTCTACAATGTAAAAACAGTCTGCTTTATCACCCTGTAAAGAAGAAAAAGTAAAACAAATTATTTTTTACTTGACTGTGAAAGCACGTGTAAATGATATTAATGCATTCACTTTGACTAGGCCTGCAGAAATCTGTTAAAATTGACTAACAATCAGATTCTTAACATTAAAAGGTGACTGCTTGGCTAATACACCAGAGGAGCCCAAAGGGAAGGAAGTATTAGTGCACATCATTCAGTAAGAGAGCAGGAGGAAAGGAAAACACAAAGGAGATTGTTTAAAATCTTCAAGTGATCCCAGTTTACATCTGCTCTGGAGAGCTTCATCAGCACTTTATAATTTTCAAGTTTTATCTGTGACAGAAAGGACATTTCCTCTCTGTATTTGGCCCTGTGGGCCTGGCATAGGGCTGGAAGTCAGAGTGGAGATCTGCAACTTGCCTTCTGCTACAAACCAAAAGCAAAGGGACTAAAGGCTCCTGGGAGACAAAGGCTGGAAAATGAACTGATAAGGGAGTGGGAGCAGCTCAGCAGAAAAACCTGAAACAAAGTGAGGAGAGAGAGAAATCTGACATTAAGTGGTCAAGGAGATGAATGTGATGGGAAGGATGGGGAGAAATGGTTTTAACTCGAGTATGAAACATGGGCTGGGAGAAGATGATGTAAGATTTAAACACGGAGTTACAGAAGAAATTAGGCTTTTAGCTAAAATTCCTGAGGATGGTTGTAAACCATCGAGTGCAAACTTTTCATTCACCACTGCCAACCATCACAGCATGAACTAATGCTCTATTCTAACTTCTGAAAGAGTAACTTCTGAAAGAATACTTTATTTTCAAAAAGAATAAAAACAAACAGATGGAGAGACACTCTCATAAGACTGCTAACAATTTTCAAGTGCTTTAAAGCTTACTGCCCTTAACTGAAGGGTCAAATTCCAGAAAGGTAATTAAAATTTAAAATTATTCACAAGGGAAAAGAGGTTCCTGGTGTTGATGCAACTGCTGTAATGTAAGAGTTATCATATCTTTTCCAAGCACAGAATTTCATAATCTCTAGCAGTGTACTACCATCACCCAGACCTATCCTAACTATTAATCCTCCTTTTAAAGATAATTACATCCTTGTCCTTAATTCGGTTATTAAAAAAGATTAAAACCAACTGTGTAATTGGATCACTGATGGTATGAATTCCCAGTTTTGAGACTGACTTATAAGCTCAGATTTTGCTGAGAGTTCAGTTTACTCAGGGTCTTAAGCGAAAAGAGTTTCAAAAAATTGAGGGTATTTTTTGAATGAAGTAATTTGATAGTTATCAGCAAACTTGTTTCCTATATTCAGTTATCTGACATTCAAGATAATTAAGATCAATTATTCAAGACACTATCAAGGAGTCATATTCTGTCTATACAACAAGAACAATACTGTAATCAAAAACCTGCAGTTTCAGGTAAGCCTTTCTTGCATTAACTTCTATTTGAAGTAGAGCACTTTTACAACACAGCAACCCACAGCTAAATTTGATGCAAAATTCCAGTGTTTGTAACAGTGTTCCAAAAAGTTATTTCTGTCACAGCCAAAAAAAAAAATCCAACAGCTATAGCTTGAGTTCATCCAGCTTCATGTTCCACCACCCAGACCCCTCTCTACTGCAGCAGACAAAACATTCACCAACCACTAAAGCCAGACCACTGAAATACCTCAGGAAAGAGCAAGAAAAAACAATGGTTTCAATTAACCCTGACAGTTTCTTAGAGCAAGTGACTCTCTGTTTAATCTGGTCATAGGGGCCTAGGGAAACTCCAAATGGGAGATTTCAAGGAAACTTGCACAGACTTTCAATTTCAGCTTCTGAAGGCACACTCATCTTGAATCCTTGCAAAGATACTTATCAAACATAGATAAGAGAAGAAATTCCAAGAAGCTAAAGTAATAGAATAAATTTGCAGCAAAATACATACTGTCCATTCCCAAAACATTGAAGAAGTGGTTAAATATATTAGAAACATTGAAAGAATAAATGCCAAGTTGGTCCAAGTAATAAAACTCTGCAAGTCAATTCCAAACAGAAAACAACAAAAGCAGAGAAAGGAGAATGATAAAGAGAAGTTTCGATTTCAGTACCTGAGAAATTATACGTTCCCCATCTTGATAAACCTTCTCTCCTATAACATCCACTATCTTCATTCGCTCTGATGCCTGGAACAAAGAGGAAAATTAAAAATAATAATCAATTATAGTTCATCTCTATGAACTCCCCTGAATCTTAATGACCCCTCCTGAAATGAACAGACATTCACTAGACACACAAACACACAATTTATAAACATAGCCCCAAAGTGACATTGTGATAGTACTGTGACACAGGTCTTAAGACTACCATAACCAACACAGACTACCATAACCAACAGGGAAATAAAATTGTCTAGTGTCCCATCCCTGTGCTTGTTTTACCACTCAAGTTTAAAAATATCTGATTTGGCTGGTTTAGAGCAAAGAGAGGGGGAAAAAATCACTTTCTTTAAGATTCATTTGAAATTTGAAGAAAACACTCTGAAAAATGTTATAAACTTCCTAAGAACAAACTTCAATGAGAAATACCAGCAAAATATTTTAAAATATTTTAACCACTACATACTTAAACGTGTGTGCGATGAATTGTGTCCAGGAACTCATTCCTAGAGTGAAGAGGAAGGTGACATGACAAGGACAAGGGCTGTGAGCAGGCCCTGCAGTGGGATGCCCAGCAGCAAGGGCAGGAGGCAGCACCTGGCATGCCAGGAAACATGTCTGAGTCTTCACAAACAGGAAGGGAGAAATTAGTTATCTCCAGTGTTTCCCACACTCATTTAGAACCCCACAAAACAATTTCATTGCTTCAGAGCAGTGAAAAAAAATCATACCAAGAAAGGAAGAAAATCCTAAAAGTTAAAATTCATCAGATGATTCAGTTGTAATCAATCCATTCATTCCCCAAATGCACCTTCATCTTGCCTATGTTTAAGAAATCAAATTCTGGTCCATGCGTGATTCAACTGCTATGTGTCATGCAAAAAGCCATGCAGTGCTAATGAGTTATTTTTCTGTATCTTTAAATATTTGAGTCATTTCTGTGCTCAAAAAAAAGTCACATTGATGGAACCAGTTTAAGCCAGGCACTGAGAGAAAAGGTGGTGTAATTTACCCCTTCCACAGCTACAATGTATGTCCAAAATAATACATAGTAAAGGATGTTGTGCACACCTAATGATACTTTGCAATTTTGTAATCTTCTCCCAAAGGGATTAAGAGCTGAAATACTAAAAATAAATGCTGGAAAATATATTTTTTATGATAAGAAAAGCTAAATTATGGTTTAAGGCAAAGACAGACTACTGCAAAATTGGGTTGGTCAGTTCCAAAAGCCCTCTGACAATACAGGGTGAATCAATGGAAGTGACAATTCCCACAGTGTTCCTAAATTCAGGCACCACACACCCCAACAGGACAGTGTCATTGTGCTCCCAGGTTGCAGCGCTTCTCTTTAGCAGTTTAACTCCCGAATATTAAGTTAAGCTTAAGGCAAGATTACCACAGCGCACACACTTGTCTCAGATTTAAAACCATTCCTGGCTGATAAAAGCCAAATATCCCAGTGACTGTATCCCTACTTCAAGATCACACCCTCACAGGAAACCACAGCCCTGACTACCAAACTGCATTCTGATACCTGTTCCCTGAAATACACACAGATGTTTTTTTGTTTTGTGGGGTTTTCTTTGTGTAAAGAAATTTTTAAAAATCAGACTGAGATAAAAATCAGCAAATCCCTACTGTGAATAAAAGATCTGGGGGAAAAAAAACCCCAAAACTATTTCAGCAATGCAAACTCACTGTGTAATATATGTGATACCAAAGCACCACTTATTATTTTATTCTAAGCAAAAACGACAGATTTCTGATGTAGCAGGAACACTGACTGCTAATGCAAGAATTTGATGTAGCTATCTCTGAAACGTTTTACCTCCAAGGATTTAAGAAGGGGCACAGACTCAATAAATAATTCATATGTCTTCCTCTTCTTTGCATTGTTTTTCAGTATAATTCTTCTGAACGTCACTCGATCCTGCAAGAAACAGCACAGAGAAATATATTATTCCTCTTCACTGAAATGCTCCCTCTTTAAAGAACTGACAAACATGAATGAGTATTTACAGCAAATGACAGGGCTGAGAAAGCAGCTGCTAAAGTGATACCATATCCACCACAATGGTGACTGCAACAGCTCCTGTTAGAGTACTTACAGCAAATTAAAAAACAGGGAGCTGTAAGACCTGATCCTTCTCAGACAACCATCTAGGGATTCAACTTTTATTCTATCTTATACTGTTTTTCTGGGTTGAGTTTTGGGGTTTTTTCCTGTTTGCTAATATATCTTCCATGTTTCTGCATTAAATGAAGAAGTTTCGCTCTTCCTGCTGAAGCCAGTGAAAACCAGCATTTCCAGCATTTGTTAAGGCAACTGCAGAACTAAATCTGAACTGGATTCTCAGACAAGAATCTTGTGACTTGAGTCACAAATTTCAAAAGTAGACGAATTATACTGGTCTCGAACAGGTCAGGAACAGAGCATCAAACAGCAGCAGGTTTGTTCATTCCATCTTCTCACATCCAAGAGCCAGCTTCTGGAAGGACCACTTCCTAACAGCCAGCTGTGTGTGAGTTCCACGAGGAAAAGCTGCCGGGTGCGTTTGTGAAGCCCAAGGCAAAGGGGACAAAAAGCCCAAAAGGCAAAGGGGGCAAAATCCCCTGGCAGCCCAGCCCGCGCTGCGCCCCGCGGCCACAGGGCGGCGCTGCGGGCGCGGCACCGGGAACAGCGCGGGCCTAAAAAAAAAAAGTAAGAGTGCAGGAGCTGAGATTTGGTCAGGAAAACTGTAACAAAAACAAACAAATAAACAAACGCACACACACACACACAAAAAAAAAAAAAGAAAAAAAAAACCCACGAAATTTAAAAGGTACAATTAGCAGAAACATCCTGAGAGCCATTCCTCCAGCTCCCAAAACCATCAGCTGGTACCTAAAGCAGCAGCATTTTGAGGTGAAGAGGTATTTTCAAGTGGACATTTTTAAGGGATGCAAGCTGCAAACACTTGTAACAAGGACTTACAGAGGTGATCCCAATGGAACATTAAAGCTGAAGGATGAGGAAGATGAAAGGCAGGATGGTATTACTATTATCCAAAGGAGATAAAGCATAAGGGATTTTTCTGTTTTTAAAGTAATTCTTCAGTGGTAAAAGCGTCTTCAAATGTTTGTGGTTTGGAGAAGCAGAAAGATGTAGAAACTGTGGGGGGGATTGTAAAAGCATAAAAAATCAGAATTCACCTGCTTGAGAGCTTCAGTGAGGGAGGAGAAGCAGCAGTATTTGAACAAAAAAAACCCAAACTATGAAGGCAGCACGTGTGATCATGAGGTTTCCCCCAGACACATTCAGCAGCAAAGGCTGAGGACATTTCCCTTCTCCAGAAGGAACCCACTGTGACAACTGCTTTGTGCCTAAGCCTTCCCGATTTCTGTTGGCCTAAGCCTGCAATGCAGCAGGAGTAGTAATCCACACTTCCCAAATGGCAGTTAACCAAAGAGCTTAAAGAATAACTTCTGCATACTAATAAAAAAATGTTTAAATTACATCAGGGACAACATAGTACAATAAAACATAGCAACGAACAGAATAACTGGAAGAAATAACTGAAGTTTGAGAGGAAAATGCAGCCTCAGTTAATAAAATGTTCAAAGAACAGATGATTAGCAAGAGGTCCCTGCTCATCTACATCTTGCTAATTAATTGAATATAATCACAGAAAAACGAAATCCAAAATTAACCCAATTTGTGCAGTTCTTTTCAAAGGCAAACTGGAACAAAGAATCATCTTCTCATTTTCTTCCTTTTATGAATGAGCTCAGTTTGTAGCTAGCTGCTTTGTTCTGTCTTCCTCCAGAAATGAGATTCTGACATTACTCCCTGGTTGATTTCCCAAACTCTTTTCTTTCACCTCACAAATGAAAGGGAAGTCAGATCTCCCAGCAAGCGCTGAGATTGCATAAACAGCCATGTGCAGCAGCTTATCAGTCCTACAATCAAGGTCACAGCACACGGCCAGCCCCCAGCGATAGTTGCCGAGGAGCCCGGGGCACAGAGACAGCACACAACACTTGTGGCTTCAAAGGCTCCGTTGATCGCACAATCCACTTATTATGCCAACCCTCACAGATGAGTAAGAGAGCACTGGGAAAATAACCCCATCCAAATAGTGCAGAGAAAAGAACTAAAAAAGGAAACTAATGGCTACAGCTTCACATTCAGCACGGCTGGGCTAGAGACAAAGCAACACCATCGTCTAGCTTGGTATCTCATAGGTCATGCTGACCCGAGTACCTCTTCCAAGGTAACAGAAGAACAGTTTATTGTGAAGGAAAACAAAGCTTTGGGCAGTTTTCTGACCTCTTCAAATTACTAACAACCTCAAGACAATATTTAACACATTCCCATTCCCTTTAGAAACAAAATGGTAGGAAGGTCAGTTGAAAATAAAGAACATAATTTAGATATTGTTTCCCCCTCCCAAAAAAAAGTGCTTTAATGCCTCCACTATCCTCTGCAGGATGAAAACAAAACCAGGAGTTTTTTCTTCTCCCCTAACAAAAGCCACAATTACAGTAAAAGCAAAACTATAAAGGAACAGATAGAACTAGTGATATAGTCTTTACAGACAAGTTGTTCCAGAAAGTCAGCCAAAAAGATTTGCACAGTAGATCTATCAAGCCAGGAGATAGCAGATCCTGATAAAATACCTGTGAGCAGAGGAGCCATATCAAGAGAAGGTCTGGAGATGGTGAGGTACTGCTTAAAATATTATGCATATGGGAGTAACTTCATTTCCTTACCAGTCCCCAAAGGGCTCCTTCTGTTGTGGCTACAATGGTGGCAGCTCTAGGAGTGTTGTACATCAATGCCAGCTCCCCAAAACTGCCATGATTATCGTAGCGGCCCACACAGCGAGACTGGTTGTCTTTTGCTACAAGAATATCATACAATCCTCTGGAAAACAACAGAATAAACACTTTTTATTAGACAACATCCCAGTACAAATCTTGAAAACAGCTTTTTGCTGTTACACAAATAGCCCTTTTATTGCTGTGTGAGATAGAACTTTTTGAGCTTTCCAACTGCTTGATTCTCTGCTGCTTTTATCTACACAATTTTCACAATAATTGTCTCTTACTAAAGCATTTCACTCCTGGTAGATATGGGCAGGATCTACTTGGTTTCCTCTGCACAATATTTTGACACTGCTATTCTGGCCAGGGTAAGAAGTAGTTCCATCATCTTTAACACTGACATTTCACAGCATGTGTGTTGCCCAGTGGGGCCTCTTTAGAGTGACTCAAATCCATCTCTACCCATTTTCTCAGTGCCAGCATTGCTGCAGGACCTTTGGGACACACTCAATGCAACTGTTCACCTGCTACTATGGGTTTATCTCAGCTCCAGCTACAGGAGGATATGTGTATATCATAACCCCAAGATGCGCTGAACCTGCTGATATCTAACCAAGATCTCTGAACAAGAGGAAATGTCCATTCACCAGAAATCTCCTTGCACTTTGCTCATACCCAGCTGTAACCTGTTCAAATTCAAAAGGCTTCCCATGCCCTGTTCTCCATGAGGCACATTTCCTACACTATAATCAAGTGAAGAAAACAGTATTCCAGAATTTACAATGAAACAAAAGATTACTCTGATGAAGTGCAGGCACAAGTAAAGCAAGTCACAAGTCAAGACACAAATCTGCATCAAACTGCACCACAGGAACTGCCTATGAAAACAAAAACACTGTGCATAGAAAGGTAGACCTTTAAAAATGAAACAACTGTCTGTAAGACCTTCAGGACTGTCATGCTTGGGGTTTTAAAGAATAATTTAAAAATTCAGTTGGAGTAGGCTTGATTAATTCTTAGCTATAGCAACAGAGATTGTTCAGGGACTACCCACTGGCCTAAGACACTTCACAAAATATATCATGTCCTGGAGAAAAGCAGGTAGGGAACATCTTCCTGGCTTTAAGTAGCTACACATATACATATATACACATATAATTTTGCCAAGTTTAGATCTTTGTCAGAAGAAATTGTATTATACCCCATAACATCATTAGACACATAAGAAAAAAAGAAAATGAATGACCAGAAATGTTACTAGGGAGGAAGGCACATGAGATTGCCTAACAATCCTACCAGACACCTTTTACTCTACTGCTTACTCACATCCAGGAGAGTAAGAAACCAGCCACAGTTTACTAAAAGTAAACTAGAAAAGGATTAGTGTTGATGGCAAGTGTCACTAATTCTTGTAATGTCTAATACCTATTTAATGGCTCTCTGAGAGGCACCAGAGGCAACAATCTTCAGAGGTCTTTTTGATCTGGAAGAGCCAGATGTGAGCACCTTAAGCAAAAGCAACAACAACTTTCTCCCATCCTTCAGCCTGAAAGTCACTTACTAGTGCCACTTATTTCCAAATAACTATAGCCACATAACAACCTTCAGTCAAGCATTCAGCTGTCTTTGGCCCAAGGACTAATATGGTGATGCAACACTGGGTGACCTTGGCTCAGCTTTACTGAGAAAACTGTTGCTGAGCTGTGAGAGAGTCCATGGGCTAAAGCCCTGCAAGATAAGAGGAATAACAACAGACCAAAGTGTAATTGTTGAGATGGGAATCGTTATGAGCCCAAGAGAAAAGTACTGACATGAAAAAATATAAAACTCTCAGGGGAAAAAAAAAAAAAAAAAAAAA
>VXBI01002390.1:476132-521029 GCA_013397375.1 Toxostoma redivivum
GAAAAAAAAAAAAAGAAAAAAAAAGAAAAAAAAAGCAGAAGAGGGCAGCTCAGTAAGACTGTACATCAGTCTGTGCCAAGAGGCAGCAGAGGCCAATGCTGCCCCTCCTGAGTGATGACTGCTCAATCAGCACAGACGCTGCAGGTGCCTCCTCAGCAGCAAAGAGCATCCCATGTTCAGGCATGCAAAACATCCCTCTGAGCTCTCCCCTCCATGCAGAGGACACTAAAACCTGCTGCATGCTCAGGTTGTACCTCCCTGCCTGCTGCCCCTCTGTGCATGGTAAAGACACTCAGACATGAGCCATCTGGTGAGGAAGTACTGCAAGCAGAAGACTTAAAGAAAAAAAAAGCCAGTGACAGAACACAAAGTCACTGTTCATTTAGACAGAAATAAACTAATCTTCAGGAATATCTAGGCATTAATTACTTGGGAGTAAGAAGACATGCCTACTCATGAAAGAGCCAGAGTCCTCCGAGCTTGCACTTGCAAACAAGTAGAAATATTGTGGCTCTCCTTAAGGACCACTATTCTGCTATTCTTTTGCATGAAAAAATAACTGAGTGGGAGGTGGAGGAAGACTGGAAAGGGAGAAAGGACTGAAAATTCCTAACTGCAGAAGTTATTCCTAATAACCAAAAAGCCACCAAGAGTTGCAGCCAAGTTACTGTTCACAGCAAAGGCTGCCATGGTACCACTACACAACACCAAGTTTAATTTCCTTCACTGTACAGCCTTTCTGCCACATACTTTTAACTTGGGAATAAAACAGAACAAAAACCTAAAAGCCTGAAAGCTTCCAACACAACTATCTCTTGACAGAAAAAACCTGCTGTGGAGTAACACTACAACAGTAGAATAGGGACCATAAAAGCATTTACCTAAGTATCTAAGGTAAGGCTCTATTTCACTTCCTCATTTTCGGTTAAAACTCATAACAGAGAACTTTTAAGAACCAACAGGAGAAGAGCCTTGCACAGAAACAAACCAAGATAAGCTGATGGTATCTAAGATTTTTGAGAGGCTCCCAAACCAAGTTTAAGTTTCCTCAAAATTAGGAACCCCTGCTCTGCACGGCTCTCATCTCTGCAGAGCTGGTGGCTCTGGCTCCCACAAGTTCTGATCTGCAGTACCTTACCCTTATCTATAACAGCTTGATCCCTCTGGTAAATGTGGCAAAAGAAGGAACTTGGCCTGCCTAGCCAAAGACATGGGACTAGATGGAGGGAGAGCAGTTGAGGAAGATACCAGAGTGTAGAAATGGGGCACTGGTTTAGGCTGATGGCTAGGTATAGCAGAGGACAGGGAATGGGCATATCGTTGGAATATATTTGATGCAGCCTTATGTTCTGTAATTTCACTGACATGAAAGGGAAATGTCCTTAAAATGAACAAGTATCACTTCAAACGAACTATTTCTAACCTAGAAACTCTTCTGCAATTCAAAAGGCAACAACCTGCTTTGAAAGCATTTCATACAATATTAATGGTTCCATTATTTCAGTGATAAACAAGATAACAGTGCACCAAAAAAGCAGTTTGCTAAGATCATGTTTTCCAACGGGCATTTAATAAATCTCTCAGTAATATTCTATTTAATATTACAGTTTTGCAGAAGGAAATAAATCCATGTTCCTAATTACTCTTTGGACATGGTTATTCAAAGTAATATTAGCCAGATTTTTTTTCAAAAGGGTAAAAGATACTCAAAATGTCCATGCACACATGTATGTATTATATGCCTATTACACATATACATGATCCCCAAAATTATGATGTGAATTTGCTTGATGGAAGAAATTCCAAAATGCCACCTTTAACTCTGCAAACACAAATCACAGTCAACAGAGGCAGAGCAACCCCAACTCTCTCTGAAGTCAGTCACCAAAACTAATTGAATAAAGTCCAGGTTTTTCCATGGTAGCCACTACCACAGATTTTTATTTCCTATATTCTCCTTCCTGAAAACAATCTCCTACCCTTTCCCCTTACCACAGAGCTACTTTTGCTGCTTTCCCCCACTTCCTTCAGAAAAAAGTATCACCTGGTCTAGAGACAACATGTAATATGGCTGGTTTTAAACTGTGCTTATGCTGGTAGGCACAAAAACTAAACTGAACAAATGATTTTCCTTCAGAAACTGTCCTGTACTAAACATTCCCTGCCATTTCTAAGAAGCTGAAAAGAAACATCCTCTACATTTCACAGGCAGAGCTGCTTACCGCTCAACGACATAGAAGTTATCTCCATCATCACCTTGGTCAATCACATGTTCCTGAGGTTTCACCTTCCTCTCAAACATGGCATCAAGGACCTGAGACAGCTGCTCCTAGAAAACAAGCAGGAGAGGGGGGAAAAACCAACTATCAGAAATCACATCTTAGCATTACTGCTGGACAAGGGCAAGTTCATTTCATCTGGTCTGGATAGTGAACTGCAACATGCACCACATTTTTGTACATTTCACTGTACAAAAATACAAGTAATACTGATATTACATGTTGATTTCCACTAGCAGCTCACTCCTTTCCATCTTAATAATATAAGTTCAATAATGCACATAACCAGATTTCTAGCACAGAAGAGCCACTATCTCAAATTTATGTCCAAATGGCTCAGTTTTCATACACCATTTCAGTGCCAAAGCACACACATACATTTGGTATAATCTGACACAGCTTCACTGCAATGTACACTCATCAATTCGTATCAACAGTACATGTATTTCACTGTATGTGTGTCTAGAAACGGCATCAGATCTACCAGTAAATTATCTGTACTGTCATCATCTAAGAGCCCCAGTCATGACCAGGACTACACTGAACACAACTCTCCATAGACTCATTTCCCTGGAAAGTCTGTTGACTTAGAGAAGCTGCAATTCTAGCCCAGATGAGACAGGACAGGTACAGATGTGGGGCCCACACAGAAAATGGGATAATGCTGATCTGCACAGCAGGCTCCAGCTGGATTTCCCTGTTGAGCCATGACTAAACTTCCTTTTTTTTGCAAGCAGCACAGCCAGGGAAACTGTGAAATCCAAGAAAGATGACACCATATAAATGCCTTGCCTTGATCCTGACCTGCTTTCCCATCTTTGCTGTTCCCAAGCCCATTAACAATATACTTTCACTGCATTTTCAATGGCCAGATGTTCAAAGTTGAAGATGTAGATCACAGCTGAGTTTCTAAAAATACACTGCATGAACACGCAAGCCAGTCTTCATGCTGCTGATATACTTGAAATATTTACTGTACTCCTGAAGTTGGGAATTATCATTGCAGTATCTCTTGGCACCACTGCACTGAAAATATTCCTTATCTTTTAAATAGAATCCTATTTTCTTGTCTTTAAAAACTGTGTCTGGACTTTTAGATCATATTAACTGTACATAACAAAAAATTAACTCCATTTAAGATTTCCTTAAAATGCTATTACCTGATCTAGGTTTTTGAAGAGCAGGATGTCTTTACATGCTTCCTGCAGTCTGCATCGCTGTTCATCAGTTTTTGGATGAACTACCTTTAAAACAGAGTAGAACAGAACAGTCATGACAACAAAGAAATATGATTACAGACTAAACCTTCACTTCAGCATGAAACAGCAGAACAGAATTTAAGTGTCAAAAGTATAGAGTCCGTTTTTATTGTTTGCATTAACAGTATTTATATATAAACATACAATGCAAGACATAATGAAAGACACATAAGAAAAATATGCTGACAACTAACATATGAAAAATAACAGTGAAGAAAGACAAAAAAGAAGAGGATGCCTTTTCCATTCCCTTCCCTTCTAACACAGCCATAGCCACAGTCAAAGCTTGAACATATGAAACAGAGGAAGAAGTGAACAGCTTTCTTCCTAAACTCTGGCTATATTAGTCCCAGTATAATTACTGTTGGCATACAGACAGTTCATATCCTATATGATACATATGAACCTCAGCCCATCCAATAAGAAGTTATTGAATAGGCATGTTTTTTTCTAACAAAATTACTTAAATAAAAGCTTTGTTGTTTGAGATATTTTGTTACTTCCATTTAGAAACATCAGGTTAAAATAACCAATACTCTATGTATCATAAAAATGTAAAAATATTTGCTTGTTAGGGGCTAATTATGAAAATATATTTAAAAATTAGTTACTTGATATGCACCACATTAACATTTCTTATTTCTGGAATAATAAGGATTCCAAAAACCAGTTATATCAGCAGGCATTTCTAAAAAGTTATTTCCTAATGTTAAACAGGTCTCAGATCCTTGTTTTAAAAGAAAACAGAATACTGAATCACTAGTCAAGAAAATTAAGAGTTTTGATGGAATAAATGTGTCCAAGTCTACAAACATTTGGATAACCAGACACACTCATGGTAGTTTCATCTTTTTATATAATAAAAAAATTATTTACAAAGTGTATTTATGAAGTATCTCTTCTTTTTAAAGAGAAATTATATTTGACTTAGATTTTCATTGCAGAAGTCTAAGCATCCTTGCAATGGAATCTGGAAAGGAACACCAGAAGTCCAGGGAGAAAACACTGATTCTCACCAACCAGGCTGCAAGATTTGTTCACACAAAACCACCTCTAAAGAAATACAATTACAGTATCTGAATTTGCAATTCCTAGAAATTCCCAACTTTCAAGATCAAGAGAAAAAACAGGTGGCTGCAGACTTAAAGTATTTCAACCAAGCATTTCTCCTACCCAGGCAGAACCACTCTGAGAAGACAGTAAAAAGCATGTGAGGAATTTTAAGCACCCATGAACAGCTGTGGTAAAGCTTAACTAATTCTTCTCAACAGTATCGATGATCTAGGAATTGCCTCAACAAGCCTTTAAGAGAATTAAAAAAGGAAAACAGCCAAAATTTTAAAAATGTTAGACTTAAGCACAGCTCTCAAGTCCTCTGAAGTAAAATTGTATTAAAGCTGCAGTGACTAAATAAAGTCCATGAGACAAAGTGGCTCTAAATTTCAAAACAATGTCACTTTGCCAGTGTCACCACACCATGCTCAGCACAAAAAGCACAAGTGGTAAGAAAAGGCAATGCATATCTGCCTGTCAATCTGTAGAGAGAACCATGCATGGAGTGATTCCCTCACTCTTACCCTTTGTTCTGTATCTTCTTCCTCTTCATCTGGATTGAAAGCTTCAGCACAAACTTGGAAGAAAAAGAGAGAGGAAATAAGTAAAAAGAAGTAATTACAAGAGAACAGCAAACAAATCAGTTTAAATACATTTCTTTTATTCTCCTACAGGAAAAACAAAATCACTTTTCATTTTGTCATTATAGTGTCTGAGGCTCAAATCCTGTCTGTTCTCTGAGTAGGCACAGCATGGCTGTTCTCAGATTCTCATGTAAGAAATCTGTGACTTACTAAATAATCTTGCCTAGAAAGTACTAAAGCATGGACACATTTCCTTTCAACTGGTATCAAAGCATAACAATCTCCAGATTCATTTACAAGCATCTTCTCTAAAATGCAGGGTGAAAATACTGCTGCTCCACTGCTTTGTTCTTTGCAGTGCAATGTACAGAGCAAAACACTGAAAAAAAGGAGCACAAGGAAGGATGAGGCACTCACTCCACCTCAAATCCGATTTGTAAGTCCATATCTATATTTTGGGAGCTTTTTTGACACAGAGAAATCATATTTTCACAGACGTTAACCTGGAAATTAACAAAACTTCAGCATACTACAGTCAATGAAAAAATAGTATTTAGTCCCATCCCCCACATGTTTCTCTATCTTACTACATTTTAACCAGATTAACGTCAACTGGTGATAAAAAACAACTCTAAATTTACAGAGGGATTTTTTAACAGTCATGGAAAACTACATGCCATAGTGCATTGGGACAAGGCTTTGCAAAATATGTCATTATACCTACAAGATCAACTGAAAGAGAGGCAATAATGCAGAGCTGCTGAAATTCCAAACCGGTTTTGTTCAGTTTTAATTCTTCAGAAAAGCCTTATCTTCAGTTGTCTTAACATTTACACCATTACACAGTTTTACAATATTAAACACAGACACCGGCCGCTAAAAGCCCACAGTTTTAGCTCAGATTTTCTTATTGATTCATGAATATTTACAGTTCTGGCATGTCAAAATGATCTGCACATTCTAACCACCTGTATAGACAGTCAAGGAAAGTGAGAGTCAGTCCTGTTTTCATCTAACTGTGCTCTTACTTTAAAAAAGGGTGGTCTCACTCCTGAGGTTATAGTTACTTATAAAATTTTACAAGGAAACAAGACAAGCATTTTCCTTTGCACTTTATCCAGCATCCTGACAATAGTGAAGAATTGGCAGAATGCCCAGAAGCTCACTGCAATGACATCCAACTGCTGAATGGACTGTGAAAGTATAAATAAAAATCCAGAAAGTCTAGAATTCAGCAACTTGTAAATAATTTAAAAATGCACACATGCCTATTGACCCTGTCATTGTGCACTCAACAGGACTATAAAAATGCAAAACTCTCACAGTTTACTAGGAAAGTTTTGCTTGGTTTTCTATGTCTTGGTTTTTTATTTGGTTTTTTTTTTTTTTTCCTCCCTATCTAAAAGATAGAAGTCCTTCCTAGGAAATTGGATTTTAATTCCTTTTTTTCCTGGAGAGAGTGAGGAGACTCAAATACAACAACAAGCACTCCACTCATCAAACCACAATGTAAGAACACAATCATATAATCATTAGACATCAGGCATTTAGAGAGTAAGTACTGCTCATACAATAAACACATTTAACAATACAGAAACAGTGTATTGACAGTGCACCTACTACTCACATGCTTTTTAGTTTAACAGAGCCACCCACACTTAGGGCAGATACTTGACAAAGGATAAACAGCATTCTTCAGCAGCTGAAAAAAAAGTATAGTCCATGCCAGAGTCCAAAGATGACTGGTTTATGGGAAGGTGGATCCCTACAAAGCTACAGAACTTGGACTGATAGGCTGATACACTTAATATGCAATAGAAAGGCACTAACAAAGAGAACATTATTAGCATTTTGGTGTGAAAGCTTTCCTCCTCCTTCCATTTTACAGTAAAGATCAAAGTCTATTGTGAAAGCTTTGGATTTTCTAATAAGGAACAATTACTAAGAAGAAAGGCTCCGTGGTTTAAATGTAGTTTGAAGAATGGTGAAACTGGAGATAATTAACTCTCTACATTTTTTACAACCAGTGTATCTTATGAGTAACTGGAGTCCAATTCTCTATAAGAACAATATTACATACTATAAATCCACTTCTGTACATTTCTGAAAGTACCTGGTGCATAACCACTTTCAAGTCACATACCTGTAAATTCAGAGATCACTGTACCACTATATCATTCTATCATTTAAATTTTAATATTAAGCTGCAAATTTGATTTTGTTTCCACCTCAGCTGCAGCAAAGTTATTGCTAAAAATGCTCCAGAATTCAGAAAATTCTGTACAAGATTTCCTTGGGAAATCAAGCTTTATTACCAAAGCTAAAACTAGAGCATCAGAGCAAAATCTTATCTTAAAACATGCATCAAAGAAACACAGTCATCTGTAACTTCAGTATGAAATGGCTTTGGTTAAGGTTTGTAAATGTAGGTTTCCCCTATTTCATCTTACCCAGTAAGGGTGAAAACAGCTCCGAAAGCCCACCAAGGATAGACAGAATTTAGTGTCCTTCCCTTACATATGGAAAACACTTCTGTAATGCCCGTGAATGGGCACCACAGAAATACAATAAAAACATGGCAAAATACCACTTCTTCCCATGCTGTCACAAAGAATGCCTTCCCATTACACTTTTCATTCTTCAACCTCCTGCTGGGATTCTTTATCCATGGAGGTCAGACGTTTTGACTTCAGCTTTGGACAGCTCTGATTGACTGTCCCTATTTACTTGCAGACAGAGCTGTGACACTTAATGTAACATATCTGTTGTGGTATGCTTAAAAAGGGGGAGAGATACAAAATTCTCAAGCTTAATTAATATTGTGATATGCTGGAAAGCCAACAGAAAGCTTTTCAGCCCACTCATAACAACCAACAGTATTTTCCAACATGACTAATGAAAAGAAAAAGCAGCATTACATCAAACCCATCCCATGTGTTATGGTGCAGTATTCCAAATTTTCTTTCCACTATTTTTAATTGGTAAATCACTTGGGGAAGTCTGTACTGTCGAACATATGACCTGTGTGTCAGTCTTACCTTCAAAATGTTTCATGTTATCTGTGCTTCTTTGCTATTCTTCTGGCTGTAAAGAACCCCCTATAACTACTCTAAACTCTGCCAATCCCTGTCAGAAATCTAGAGCATTTCAGGACTCCTGAAGGTTATTCATTTGTGCGTTACAGTACAGCCAGTCCTAATGAAAAAACATCTGATCTTTCATCCTGACAGAGTGAAAAAAATCCTTGACCCATTGATACGAGACTGAATTCACATATTAACTATTTAAGTGTCCCAACAAAACAGACACTCTGAGGCAAGCTTGCTCTCACAAGATTCTCCTGAAAAGTGTTGTTTTTTAGACTCATTGAAAAGGCAGTTGGAAGGGATCTCTCTCTGAAGGTCACTCAGTCCAACCTACCCCTCCAAGGGGAGCTATTTGGAATTGTGGGCTGGTTTGGGACTGACCTGGAAACCTCCTGGGGTGAAGATTGCAAATCTTTCTGCTAACCTGCTCCACCACCCTCAAGGGAAGTTTTCTTTATGTGCAACCTAAAGCTCACCAGTATTTTCATATAATCTGAAGTGACTTGTGAAATCACACCTTGCCTAGCTGAGATTTCCAGCACAACTCTGCCCTTGAGCAAGTGCTGAGCAAGAATCCATCAGTGGAAGTTACACACCAGTGTGACACATCTACAGCTCTATCAGCTCACACCATGCAGACCAAGCTTCCTTCCAAATCCACCCATACATAGTTCAAATAGCTTTGGAACATAAAAAACTGTTTTCAATTTTATGAAGCTTTGAGATAAAAAGAAATTCAAGCTTTTATCCTACCATCTACATTTAGTGTCTCAGCTTCTGCAGCTCTCATGCTGCACCTTCTTTGGCTTTCAAGAACATCTGTTAACACTTCTGAAGGCTTAGAAATGATACAGCTCCATCGCTGCTTTGTTATGCAGGTGACAGCATCTGAAAGCAACCGAGATCTTTGTAGCTGCAGCAATGACATCAGCAGTGGATGGGTGAGGGGGAAACAAGGGGTGGGGAGAGAAGGAGAAGTACCAAGACAAGTTTGCCAGTACAAACAGCACCCTTGTTTAAGAAAGTTTTAATCATTCTCAAGATAATATTGTTCTGCAAAATATGTGTTTTGTCAGGATCAAAGTCCTTTCACTCTATACAAATCTGTTTGCAAATAACAGTTGAGTATTTGGCTCTGGTAAATTAATACAGCCTCTGAGAAAAATGCACACCATCCCTGTCCCTCAGAGATCACTGTTTTTTCAAAATAACAGCCAAGAGGCTGATGCCTGAACACCTTCAAACACACACAAAAGAAGGAAATTTAAGTCCTATGTTTTATGTAAGGAGAATGCATTACTAATATTTCTGTTGCTACTGAAACAAGTAGCAAATAGATGCCCTGTCATACACTCTCTTCAATTTTGGATCCCACCTTCTGCACTGCAGAGTGAAATCCTATTCACTCGTCCTTACTTATATGGATGCATCACCTCCAAATGAATCCTATCAGATCCATTAATAAAAATCCACTCAGAGCAGTACATATAGAACCACTTTGCCAGTTATTTATTCAGATGAATAATCTTAAACTATGTACAAGGCAGTGTTCTTTGCATTTGAATTTGTCAAAGCTTCAAGCATTTTTTAAGTCTGTATCTCAAGGGACAGATGTATAGCCTCTTCTGGGAGCACTATGCCAGCTGGAAAGATGACCACTTCCAGTGGCTTGTCATTCCCTCTGACAGCTGAGCTGCACTTCAAAACGATGCAGTCAGATGAATTAGGAAGCTTGAACAGCACTTACACACAGGTCTTTGCTGGCACAGCTAAATGTGATTTCCACACTTGGAAAACAACTTCAAGTTTCCTCTCACTTCTCTGTTGCTGGTTAGCTCAGAACTTTTTGGTTTAGAAATTGCACTTTGCTTCTCAAGTGAAAGATCTCACCATGTCAAAGCAGATGACAGATCCATACCTCGATCCAGCAAGTGGGAAACAGAACCTGCACCCATTTGCAGCACCTGAACCATTTTCACATTTATGACAGTTGGAAAGAAAAGCAACACTGAAACCCAAAGAACAGTTAATATGTTCAGGAAAATCAGCTGCTTCAGCCTTCAGTTCACTAGTGAGAACTGACTGAAATAAAAGGGTAAATTTTTTGTTAAAACCAACGTTGCTGCATCAGCCCAAAACTCAGATCTTGGGTCTTAAAAGGCTAGTCTTTCACTTTATGTGCCACATGGCAATCTCCAGATGCAGGATAGCCCACAGCAGGACCACCTCCTGACTTCATTCCTAATTCTCATAGGCATAACTGAGACATGATTTACAATAACCAGGACTTGAGCAAAAAACACCCCATCAAACCTTTGTCAAATACAAAAGCAGAATATTCAAACATGCAATCACTTGCATGGCCATATGTATCAAATCAAGTGTAAGATTCTTTTCAGTGAAGAAATGTTTAGAAATTATTCATTTCAAGGGAAAAGAAAAGAATGGATTTTCAGCTTTTGAAACAGCTACAATGTCATTTAAAGTCAAAAGGAAACTAAATCAAGTCGGTTCTTCACAGGCAGAGTTCTTCTGTGTTACAGATTAACTACAAAGGCACTCAGACTCAGCAGGGCTGTGCCAAACCAGCTCTGTCCAGTCAGGATTACAGGTTCAGGCACACTCCATACTTGGTTCCAAAGCCTGCTCAGGCTGAAAGCTTCACAGATCACTCTGTCAGGCAAAGAAGCCTATGAGACACTACTGATGGAGCCTGTAATGCCCTAAAATCCTGCACTGTTTCACCTAGCTCTGCAGAAAGCCACTGCTGCCTCTCTTGCACAACAGGTTGAAGTGTTCACCTGGCTCTACCCAACACCTTGCTTACAGCCCAAAGTCAACCTGAAAATGCTCATTATTTTAACAGAATAACGAAACTAAGGTCCAAGGTAGAGCTTGGAGAGACCTCACTCTAGTTCACATTGAATAAACACTTTTGCCAAGAGAATTGCATGATGTGTTACAGTGCTTGCTAACCTTGCTTTTAGAAATCTTTGGTAACCACTTCCTCACCATGGTTATGTACTTTCCAATAGCATTATCTAAATCAGACTTCTCCAGCTTGTTCTCTTTCCATCAAAAGAGAAATGCAACAGTTCCAGTGACAATGGCCTGTGACAAAACTGAAACACACTCCTACTTCATACAACTTTTCAGTAACAAGTTCAGAACAGACTGCACAATCAATTATAAATGCCACCTTTTATGATAATGGGGTTTTTTCCCCCTCACAGGAAATCCAACTTCACATGCACAGACACCTTTTCTCCCAAGCTGCGTAAGTACAGGCAACATAATAAGCCCTTTAAAATTATGACAATTGGTTGACAACTATTTCCATATGTGCATTTGCTTTATATATTCTAAATAATGCAGTTTTCAAATATTCTTATTACATTCATACAGATTAATAAAAATCTGATTTTGAGTGTTTCGTTAAAAGGCTTTATCATCAGATGTACAGTAAAACAATTGAGACAATACCTTACAGAAGAATAGCCATTAAAATATTTTTTTTTCTTCTACTACAGAAAGATTTGGCAAAGTATTTAAAATCACATTTCCCTAGAGGAAAACACAAACTTCCATGATGAAAGAACTAGAATAATAAACGGAAAGTAAATAATCATAGTCTCTTTTAGATTCATATCTTTACATACATAAAATTAAAGCATTACAAGCAGACAAAACTGCTTCAACTATTAAAGACAAGCATAAAGCACTTTTAACAAGATACAATGTGTTCCTACTTAATTATTATTTCTAGGTAGGCTTTGTTCAGGTTTTTTGTTTTGTTTTGCTTAACTCCTTCTGCAACCTGCAGGATCTGGCCTGGAAACCACTCCAGGTTAAGTGACTCAGGGATACATCGCAGACCAACCATAGACCAAAGGCTTCTTCACAGCACCCGGGAACCTGCTCCAGGGATCTGTTAGGAAAAGACATTCCCTATCAAACTAAAAGGCAACTTTTTGGGGGGTCTTACTGAACTGCAACAAAACTTCAGAAGACAATCCTCAGTTTTATGTATCTTGTATATCTTTATTTAAATTCCTCTTTATTTAAATCCTCCTACTCAGGAGCAATTAAAACAAAAAACTTGTGCCAGTGTAGGACTAGAGACAGAATTCTAAGCACTTCTCCAACCTCTCTGGCATAGCCAAATGATCATGACATTTGCCTTGTTTTTTTAATTGCAACTAAACCAACAGCTGTTTATCACTGTATTTACTTCATTTAGTTGCCTATTTAATTATATCAAGGCACAGCTCTTACTTAATGCCCCTATGTATGAGTTATGTCAAATGTTTTAGCTTATCCTTCCACTCTGCATGCTCACACATTGAAGGGTTATACTTTCTCACCTCACTGAAGCCACAAGCTGCAGGAGAATAATCATAAATTCATGCATGAGGCTATAATTCCTAAACTAGAATTTTTGATAATTTGAAAATTTACAGTTTCCAGAGGACCTATGATGAAACCACTCTGGTGATAAACACTCTGCAAGTCTCTCCTGTACAGCTGGAGGAGCCAAGGGACAATATTGGCAGATTTCACAGAATCATCTGCTAACTAAGCCACACCTGGGACTCCTGCACTTTGGGCTTCCATGTCTCAACTCACAACAGGAGAGCCCAGACACTGGTGTGCTCTGGGACTTGCAGTAAGAGGTAAGTCTGCATGAAAATTAAAACAACAAAAATACTTCCATCATGGTAGAGGACTAACAAAAATAAGAAAGTTTTCTATGTGGCTGATCCCTGGAGTAAACAGCTCTGGCACTAACAGTAACTACCAAAAGCAAAATACTGCCCTTTTAATCTTAAAACAATAATTTACAATTTGCTACTTCTGTTTCCAATTCCGTTTAATACAATTAAATAGAAATCTAAAATGGAAGCAGGGTATTTTGGAGTAACAGATTATTCCATGTGGTGAAGCCTGAGAAATTCAAATGGAGCAAGCTTTATTCTTGCAAGTTAAGAAATCAGAAGACTGAAATGGATAAACATGCTGCTGACCTTGTTCAAGCCTTCTAAGAGAGCCTTACCGATGAGATAGTCATCCATAAAAAAAGGTCTCCTGGAAAACATGATGCTACTACTATTTCAGAGCACACAGATTCACAATTGTACAAGCAAGCCTTTTGCTTTAATGATTCTGGTTTAGCCCATCACATAAATCTTAACACATTTCCAAATGTGTTATAAGCAAGGCAGATAGAACCAGAAATTCAGCACCAATAATGCTTATGTGCCTGAAAAAGTGATACTTTCTCTGAATTAAAAACAGCACAGAGAATGTTCACTTTCCATTCAGTTTACATCAGAACAACAGAAGTTCTAAGAAATGGCTCAAATATATACCCTCCCCCCAAAAAAGGCATGTAGCTTACAGGCTTTTAGTTGCAAACTGTAGATAGAAGAGAGAATTTAGCTGAGGAATAAAACAGGAAAAGTGTCTCTCTAGTATAGAAATAAGAAACTTCCTTTCAGTTTACAGATCAAGGCGTTTTTTGGTTTTACAGGCAAATAATATTTTAAAATCATCTTCAGAAAAGTGCAGTAAAGCACTTTTTGCCCTAAAATTTCATTTAGCAATGAAGATTACCCACATCTCTCTGACATCCATCGTGACAGAGAACCAAAGTATGTTGAAGAGTTAGAAGGCATTTCTGAAATCAATTATATGAACCAATTTTCAAAGATTTCCAGAGAACGTCCAAATATGTTAAAAACCACATTACCCTGAATTGAACATTTAACACCTATTTACCTGCAACAACAGGGAACAATAAAAAAATCAGCATGGCTTGACACAAAAGGATTGCATGCAGAGGAATGATGTGGAAGCCCCCAAGTCCCTGTGCTTGGAAACCACTGCTTCCTTTCCCGGCAGGCTGGACAAGCAGGAAATGTGGGAAGTTACTGTAGACCCCTTGAAGAAAAACCTGGCAGTTCCTCCTATTCCTGTGTGGCTACTGAGCAATTCCAATGGCCTGGTGAGCACCAGCCATGGCAAAGGTTTAACTCCTTCACTCATTCATTTCCAGAGTGAGCCACCTCTGGACTTTAGCATCTCACTGAATAAATGGATTGCCTTTGCAGGAAACACACAATTGAAGTGATCTGGCAAAAGACTAATATTGGATAGAACTACAGAACTTCATCAGTTGGAACTTGTGTGCCTTACTTATGACAAGTTTTGTGGTTTTCCATTAGAGAAGATTAGTGTTCTTAAGAAAATTAGGGTCTTTCCCAAACTTTGGAGACATGGGAAAAGCACACCAAATCAGGTAAGTGCTTCAGGCAGGCAAGTACCACACACAAGCCACCTCCCAAAGTCAAGCCCTGATTCAAGTCCCTCTTCAAATGAGTGCTCACAGCAGTTCCTGAGATTGCTTTAATATTTCCTGTAGTGAGTTTTCATATTGCCATATTCCCTATAGTGAATTTTTCACTATTCTTATAAAGTTTTCTGTTATTTTGGGCTACACACAGACTCAGCAAGGTGATCTGGTTTTAAAAACTACCAAGTAAAGTTTCTGAAAGTACATCCTTTCATATTTAAATCAAGTCTGTTTTAACTTTTCTGTTCTCCATGGATGGACTATTCAAACTACTTCACATTTAAACTGAAGTTACACCAACCTAAACTTGATTGAGTGTATTAATCAATATAGGAGCATAACAACATATGTGACTTTGTCTAAAACTTTATATTAAAATAGGGATGAAGTGCAGCCTTATGTATTCACAAGAAAAATGCAAAATCACATCTGACTCTGAGGTTAGCCTAAAGATACATCACAGCACCAGGTTTTGCACCAAGTATTAAACTGCCTTTTATAGCCTGTACTGTGACAGGCGTTTTGAGATTTCCTCAGGTGTGTTTGACCAACAAATCATGTTGCAATATTTTCATTTGGGCTTTAATTCTCATGTTTAAAATCATCTTGAGCTCAAACCAAAAGAAAAACAAACAAACAAACAAAAAAAAAACGACAAAAGAGAAAAGTTAAATTCCAACCTATCAACAGAGAAAATTCAATTTTATTTCAACAATCAGCTGAAGGCTGATGTTTTCAAAAGTATTTATGTATACAAAGATATGGACCAACATTTAGGTAGGCTTTTTAAAGATCTTTAACGTAAAACAATTAATGGAATTTAATCACTTGCACCTTTTTGCTACCTGAATACTTTTGAAAAACTCATCCATACCACATTACTTACTTAAAAATGTGCATAGCTATTCTTATGCTCCCAACTCATAAGGGATAATTTCAGTTAAAACATTTTACTTTGGACAAACAACTTCTAATTTTTATGCAACACTCTAGCCAACTATTATTAAGAAAGAATAAATAAAAAAGATGAAGGATTAATTAATTCTATGCCACTGTACCACTTACATGCATTAAGCAGAACTGGATCAGATTTATTTTGACCAGGTCTTGCACTGACTTAAATTTTAAGTAAGGATGCTCACAGTGCTGTGTTTCTCTTTATGTCATTAAAAAAATCCTGCAGAATTGTTCACAACACTCTGAGCTCCAAGTAATTGTGAAGTCATGACTATTAATTTCCAAAAATAAGCTTTTTATTATTCACTGAATGTCAATCACATGCCAGGAATTTTTAAATAAGTCCCAATATTGCAAACAGAGAAAACAAGCTTTTTTTGTTTAACGAATAATGATTCAGACACTTTCTTACAGGAGAGCACCCACACAATTTATCACCACTTTCATCTGTCATCCCACATGCTTGGCTTTTGCTCATATCAACATTTTTTTAAATGAATTCTTTTCACACTAGTTATGATATCAGTTTTGCAATCATTAGGGCTAGCAAAAAATCATAGAAGCTTCAGGTTGTTGATACAGGAAAACTGTGCCATTTGTAAAAATGGCGATTTTTTAACTCAGAAGTCTCTTATCACCTGCCTGAAAATCTTTCAGCAGAAGTTACTATGCCATCAGTGTTGTAAGATGGTGAATAATCAATACAGAAATTCATTATAAGAAACCAGATAATGATTTTCAAGTCAATCTCTGATAATCAGGTAAATACACAGCAAAGAGAACAGCACAGAGAAAGACAGTCATCACTAAGTCTTCCTTTCCTCCTTTGATGATTTCAGGTGCTGAGATTTTTATCACTGAGGTAGTAATAGTATTCTCCAAGAGAAAATACTCAAAACAACCTCCCAAGAGAACTGCTGCCTCTTGCTTCATTGCTACCATTTAGATGTCCTAATTTAACAGAGTCCCAAAACAGTATTTTTTACCAAATACTAGCATGCTGTGTGACAATAATTAGCAGAAAAGCTTTATTAAAAAACTATTTTTGTTAAAGCTGTCATTTTAAAACTAAAAGCTACTAAAAGGAATTTACTATGTGCAATATTATTGTATCCTGACATCTCAACTTGCCAGGGTGTGAAGAAAATGCTGTATTGCACGAGAAAGCACAGAGGAATATCAGACTTCAGCAACATATGCACACATTATGAGATGATTGCCCATCTTTGGCAGGAGCCAGATTAATGAAGAGTTCAAGGTAAAGAGTCCCCATCTCCACCAAAATAGAGAAGAATCGGTGAGTTAGAAGAACCAGCAGTCAAGGCCTCTTATGGAAGCTTATGTGATGAGGAATAAAAAAGACAGGAACTCTTAGGGATTATTGATTTACACATTATTCAAAAGAAAAATTACTCAAATTTTTTTTTTTTTAAGTTTTAAAATCCAACAACAAAACCAAAAAACCACAAAATACTCCATAATACCAAGCCATAGTGTCACATCAGATTGCTAGAGACGAGAAACATCAAAAGTACTGATTCTGAACCCAGGATCTGCTGGGGACACTGACAATTGGCAACTGTCAGGGTTCCACACAATGCTAACGTTTGTTATACACAGGAAAATAGGATTCAGTGACATTTAAACAAAATTAACCTCTACACGTGAAACCTTTATTCAGCAACCCCATCTTAGGGGAGGTTTTAGCACCCAGCCCCAGGAACAGATTTGATCCTTCTCACTCTACTGTCTCTGCTGAAAGCTGCTTCACCAAAGGGACTAACTGATTATTTTTTGTATTAACACAAAAACAGGCACAGATCCTGGCAGTCATGTAACTATGAAGGAAATAACTATTATATATTGCTTCCTTAGATTATATAGTCAATTATTCTGCTTATAGTTGTTGAATGTGAAAACTGTAATTTCATCCCACTGAGGCCAAAGGAAGGCTCATGAGGGAGCATAGGCATATGCAAAAGAGATCTATTATACCAGGTCACTCAGATAAACAGAAATAACTGTAGAAAAAAGATGAAAACTTTTTGTGACACATGTATGGTATGGGTGTCATTTTGTCAGATTTTCCTATCCCAAGAAGAAATCAGTAAGTCTGCTGGAGAGTGGGTGTTCTGTAGAATGAATCAAAAGTGTCTAGAAATGGCAATACAGAAATCTATCAAAAAACTTAACTTTTCTGAAATACGCTAAAACTAAGAGGAGAAACTATGCACAAGAGAGACTCTAGTGGGCGTCACACTCTTCCTTCCAAAAACACAATTAAATTTTCATTCATATCCTGCCAGGAGCAAAATTCTCCTCAGTGTTATGTACCAGTTGTTATAGTGGGACAAATATCAATCCTCTCTTCCTCTAGTTTTGAAACAGCTTTGATATAATTGAGAAAGGAGTAATCACTGATTTCTAACCCTCTCTGCACCATGTAGTCTGTCTCCAGCCAAGGGCAGAGATACTGGCATGCTCTGCAGCCTTCCATTACAGAAAATGAAGTGACCAACATAATTAAGTTTGTCAGGAGCCTCTATGCTTGGAGGAAGATCAAGGAATGTAATGAAGCAAGTATGAATTTCAACCCAGTCCAGCAGTTCCTGGGAGGAAGGAATCTCTAAGGGTTTCAGGCCATTCAATCCAAGCCTGGGCAAAGGGAGTCAGTCAGCAACATGTTACATGGCCAAACAAGCCACACAAAAGCCATCTATTCACCAGATCAATTTCTAGGGGAACATCAAGCTCTCATTTCTCCTTCTACCTCCAAGCATTCCATGGAAAAGGCTGTTTTCTCTTCATGAGAGCACTACCACTCTGCACTTCTATAATTACATGAACATGATTAGATAAATTCCCCTCTTCCAGGATGACCCTCCTGCACAGTCCATTTTGAGTAAGTCTTAAAGAATGACAACTAAACATTTACAACATTGGCAGTATTTGCCAAAACAGTTTAGATGTTTCATAACAGAAATAAACACCTAAAAGAAAATTTAGTAATCATCTGAACAGATTTACTCTATGGGTTTATGTATCTCTAGAATTTGCAATAGTGCACCAAGGGAATCGTGATTATCCTTATCTGTAGGCAACTAATCACAACCAGTAGAAAACACTCCAAGTTTAATATTAATAAATTAATAAAGCAACTAAAAAGAGATTCTGTAACTGCTATGTGTAAGAGAGCATAATAAACACTTGTTAGTCTCCAAGAACACATCTGCAGTTGAATGGTTTACCAGAACAGCTATTAGCCTGTCATAAACTGGATGTAATATAGACAATCACTTTATCAACTTTTCCTTTAATTAAAATTATATTTTTATTTTTGACCTAGTGAACGAGGACAATTCCCTAGGCAGCCAAATACCTAAAAAGAACAATTCTTGCTTGAATTTTTCTTCAATACATCCCATGTTAGCATTTAAATTCTCTGTAAATATGCAGTTTTGTGAATGCAGATGTTGACAGCAGCAAGCAAGTGAGCTCTGTTCTTCACTCCCCCTACAAACACACACTGCACTGGAAATACAGAAATATTGGTAGAACTGACAAGGTTCTACATGGACTAGCAGAAAGCTCTTCTGAAAAGAAGGCCACAAAAGAATGCACTAAATGCAATTACAGAAAATAACTATGTGCCAGCTTTTCTTCTCCGTGGTTTGTTCTGCTTTACTTTATTAGTTAAATCCAGAAACATGTAGCTACTACGCTGAGTAATCTGTAAGGCAACATTGGTTTGGTGTTTGCTGTTATTTGTTGGTTTAAAAAGACAGAAGCTATCTTACAAAAATTGCAGAATGAAAACTTGCTTAAAACCTAATGCATCTAACACAGAAGTCAAACCAAATTCAGAGCACCAAACCCAGCAAATCAGTCACTGATTTTATGCAAGGGATTGTAAAATGTGGTTGCCTATGATGGCAGGGGGGTGAGCTCGGTAACCCAGCTGAGCTCAGTCTCATTCCTGAGTAGGTCTTGACAGAAACAGCAGGTATGGAGTGAAATAAAAACCACCCCACCAAACAACCTCCCCCACCTCAAATCAGCAGTTTCTCTACTCTTCCTGCCAAGGGAAGGAGAACTGCATCTCTGTGTATACACATGGATGGTGTTTGCATCGCCTTTGCATTTTAACAAATCCCACACTGATCATGACCTATTCAGTGTATACAGAGAGAAAATGGATTTTTTCTAAACTGTGGATAGTATTAACATGCAGTAGTAACATACACATATTCTATTACTGCTTGTCTCCATGACAATTCTAATATGAACTGTAAACTCTGAATTATTCTAGCTCTTCCTGAAGCAGGAACATTATTAAGCAACTAAAGTCCTCCTTAATCTAATTGCACAAGATAGCAATTCAATTTTACATTTGCCTTTTAGTTGTTCACATTAACCTTTAGACCCCCTAAATGAGAGAATCTGTTTATTAACTAAGAGCAGCTCAGTACTGTGTGAGCACCAACATTGCATTTCAGTACAGCAAAGTCAAAAATATTACAAATGCTTTCTGATTAAGGCTTAATTTTTTAACTTTGGGAATAACTCAGCTTTTATTTAAATTTAAATCTGAGATGTATTCACTCCTCATTTCTAAGATTTTTCTCCATCAGCAGGTTCCAGGACGGATTAGTTTAATTAGCAGAGAAACTGAAGTGTCCTGGGCCTCTCCAAATTAAGACACTTTACAATATATGACTCTCAATATTTACTATCAGAGCATCAAACTCCACCATTCAAGATTCAATTTTGTCCTGCCTAGATTTCTCAGGTAATCATATCTCAAAACTACAGCACTGTCAATTTTTGAGTTATGAAATTCTCATTATACTAAGTTGTTTGTAATGGCATAAATACACAATCATATCCCTTAATCATATCCAAGCAACCAGTAGAAAAGCAAATTAACTGCATGAGTATAAGGACATTTTGCACATAAACATGTATTTATCTTACATTTATTTATATACCACATGTATATATTATCAACAATGCCCCAACATAACTAATATATCCAAGAACATGTCAGATTATCTACATGAATTACAAACTGAGTAGACTTCAACTCAAAACTAGAGCGAAAACACTGAATACAATGTCATTTTCATAAAAGATATTTGTCAAATCAGAATCACAACTTTCTAGACCAGCTAAATGTTAGTAAAATATTTAAAGACAAAAAAAGTACCACATGCAAAGCAACTCACACTGCACCTCAAATGAAAAAACAATGCAACATCTTCCCATTTACACATAACTTTTCGTTCATGTGATACTCTTCAAAATCAACTTGTAAAGGAATTTTTTGGGAATAACAGTTTCTCATTAAAGCACTTCACACTGGTTGAGATAGAAAACAAACAAATTTAATCTCTGTCTCTAGAACATGTGAACAGCCACTCATTCAACAACTATAAATATCAGCTGCACAAGCAAGGAACTAAAACAGTACACAAAGGGACCACCCCCCATATTTCTGTGTTATAACCACTGGCATCTACAGTGAATTAAGAAACAATTTTCATTTTTTCAAACAAAAGTAACGCAATAATTATGGGAAATAAGGTAATAAGAGAAAGGTAATTTTTAATGTAATTCCTTTAGTCAGATAGACATTTCAAAACTATTTCAGATACTTTAAACTCTTAAAAAGAAACCATACCTGATACTCTTCTGTTGTATCGGTTAACAACTGGAGCTGGAAAAAAAAATAACAAAAATAAATCAAAATTACACATTTGTATTTATTATTACATAATGAATGAATTGAATAATCATTATATACTTTTAGTACACAAACCTCATACAAATCTCTTTTAAAAATGCTTCAGTATAAAGCTTTCATCCATTTACTTGTCAGCCAGTAACTATTTATTCAAAATTAAACTTCATATTCCTGAAGGCCATGACATGCTAAGATGGATGGTAAGTAGTTTTGAGTTGGGTTTTTTTTTTAACTCATTATGAAAAAATATACCTCTACACAGATTATCCGATCCTAACCTACCATCACTTAGCAACCTCATTTACTTAGTATTATTGCAAAGCATTGCAGCACCTTAGGTCAGCTGTACTAAATGTGTTTCAAAAGCCAAAGAACTTGTTGCCAGCCCATTCTGTGCTCCCACACAGCCCAGGCAATAACTCCCACAGTAACTCCAGTCATCCATCTCTGACCAAGGCTGGTCACACCAGGGCACAGGTTGAAATTGGAAGAGGGGATGGAGGATCCATTGCTTCTTTGTTCATGCTGGAGCTACACAAGATACCTAAACTTTGGATTGGGATGAACTGACTTTCACTATTCACACACATTACAGCATTACACCAACCATCAGCAAGCAGCACCTTTCCCCTTTCACAGCAACCAAGGTACTGTCTTTCAGAATTGCTTCAGTCTCAAAACAAAAAACAAACAACAACAAAAAAATAAACTTGTAAAATTTCACCCAGAACAAAATCAAAGCACTCTGTTCTCCACCTCTTAACAACCAACGCCATTTTATTCTGAGTGCTTTATGTTTTCCCACTTTTCTTCCCTTCAACAGGTAATTCTATTTTTCCTTATACAATCTGTAACGTTTCTATTCCATTCTTTAACTATTTAAGAATTAGAGGAGCCCTTATACGCCATCAAAGCACATGCATCACAGGGCCAGATTTATTAAACATCTGCTGTGAAAATCTTAATGACCCTATCATTTTTTAGAAACTTTTGAGTACCTCAGCACCCCCAGAATACAGAGAACAATGATTTCTTAGCAAAGACAGAACAGCTCAGCTTCTTTGGAGCACTTAAAACCACCCTGCACCTATATGAAAACACAAAACTGAGAACAACACCACAAAAAAAAATTATTATTGTGCATTTTTTTTAAAAAAAAAAGAAATTAGGTTGGAGAGGAAAGGAATAATCAAGGTAATTCCACCGTTTTCAGCCAAATCTATCAACAGGGAGACAATGCTCAGCCTCAAAAGAAGCTCATGATTAAAGCAAGATTATACTGACTATTACAATTTAGATCTAAACTTCTGTAATATGATATAATCCTTATAAAAGTAACACTGACGTGGTGTTTCATACACCAAGCTTGAAGAGGTTCAAAAACACTGAATAACAACCTGAGAATTCAAGCAACTTTCTCTTCAAACCTTTAAGCAATTTTGGACAGCAGCAACCCTTCCTGCAAATAAGGGCAGGATGTATCTCACCTTAAGGGAAACAGGCATTGGGATATAGATCCATTCAGGTTTACTAAACAAACTCATGATATGATCTGAACATGTTCATACATTTTGCCCTGTTCTTAACTTTTCCTTGTAGGTCTGCCTGTGGCTACCAGTGGTGACAGAAAACTGCTCTGGACAGTGATTTGCCCTGCAATAGTACACTCTCATGTCTAGTCTGAGTAACTACTCAAAATTGGCCAATTTGGACCTGAAGAAACAGGAAAACTCAATACTTTTGTCCAGAAACCCAGTGAAATGCCTACCAGCTCTCTAAGGCTTTGAAGAATCAGAGGACCGAAACAAATTAGTTCAGTTTCCACTAAAAAGTGATTTGTTACAAGAGAAAATGCTAAATTAAAAACATAATTTGATACGTTTGCTGTACAAGTACCTCATCAAGGTCATAATAGTTTTAAGTAAATGTTTAACTAGTCTCATGTGTGGATTCAGATACTTTTAATCAACACCATTAGTGAGTAAACACATTATTTCAGCCTCTATCTTGCACAGAATTTTTAATCCGCCTCATGACTTCTACACCCATTTCTTGCTCATATTTAAGAATAACATTTTCATGTCTTTGAACGGAATTAATACACAACAGAACACTCTGGTGCACTTTGGGTAATACAGAAAAAAAATCCAACAACGATGACTTCTTTTAGAATCTTGATTATTTTATCCCATAGCAGGGTTCAGTGCCATCAAAACTGCATCAAGTTTTCCAGTGTTAAAAATGAGAAAAACACATAACCTTTTAAGGGCAGTTAAGAGAGTACTATTATTCTGCCTCCACAAAAGCTTTTAAGATTAAAATGATAGTTTGCATCTCTTACATCAGTGACAGTTCTAACATGTATAAAATCCACTTAATGTGTTGTCAGATGACTGTTTTTATGCTAAAAAGATTAAAATATGACATTTCCTAGTGGAGAAGATTAGTGGTTGGTTTTTTTTTTCCTTCTGGCTTACCAATGAAAAGCTCTCTTTGCTTATGACTATTTTCAGTATTGCACAGTCAGTATTGCCACTCCTATGGCATCCTTGTGTTTTGCCATGAGAAGTACACAAAGGAAAAGCCTGGCATTGAGCACGCTAAGAGAAACAAGTCCTGAAGGTCCCACATACACCTGCATTGGTCTATGGATAGATTCCAGAAAATTACATGGGGTGGAAGGGAATAATACATTTACTGTTAACACAGCCTATTTCCTAGACTGAGCACTACAGGGCACCTAATTTAAAGCAATACTGATGGACACACCAATAACGAACTCCTACATCAATGCAACCCTCAGAGCACAACTCTGCCTGTGACAGGAATTCAGTGAATCCAACACACCAACCTGGTACCATGCAGAGATCTTCGATCTACAGAAAAACAAGATTAAACTGCTGCTTTGAAAGAGGAAACAATTTATATTTTTTTTAATCTCCAGTTAGAACTCTCCCCCGCCACACACCAATGGGCCACGGCTCAGTTTGAACAATGGGCCATGTCTCTGGTAATGACATGAATGTTATTATACGTTAATTGCAAAAACTATAATGAGATTAAAAGATTTCGTTGTGAGATGATTGCATTGTAAACTCCCCATTATGTCAAAACCTCAGGTGCAGCAATATTCAGGTTCAAAATGTTTCATACCTTTGGCACAGCTTGTGCTTTTACTTGGCTCATGGGAACCAAGACACAGTAATTGGGTAAACACAACAAAAACTGAGGTAAATTAAACCATTGTACCAGAAGAGAGCAAAACGGCCCAATTTCCTCCCTGGCAGCCAAAGGCAAGTGATTCTGGCACTGGAAAGGCAGATCAAGCTGTGCATTCCACAGTCTTGCCAGAACTGACTCAGGACAATGATCCTAATCCACTGCTCAAGAAAAACCAGGAATGTCTGCTCAACATGTACGTGTTCTCCATACTGTGATGAGGCTGAAGTAAGCACTGGATAGCAACACTTAATGGGCTGCTTCACAATGAAAAACCTTTATTCCTCAAAGTAAAGATATTTAATTACATTTATTTAATAAAAATATTTTAATAAATTGCATAAATAGATCAATACTGTACACTCCACTACTTAAATTCAAAAATGTACCTTACATCAAACAGCAGTAGTGCCATGCAGTTAGTGGCTACTTCTAACTATACTGCCACTTGCTAATGGCTCCGTTTCATTGGGTTTTCTCAATTGAAAAATTAGAGATGTAAATCAGACACTGGGATTTTTTAATGTTTTTAATATTTTCCATAAGTGACAAAACAAGAATTTCACCAAAATCTTTCAGTTTGCTTTGGCACTGAGATTTACTTTGAAATATCTGATGCTTGATTGTGGCTCACTATATTTAACTTACAAGAATTCTGACTGTGGTTATAAGCAGGTATAAAATACAACCCCATAGTCGAAAAATGGACACAGATATGACTTTTTTTACTGTTTTCAAACCAAACCAAGTATTTAAGGCAAGTAAGTGACAGTAAAACCACTTTTTACAACCAGACCTAAAAGCACGCTTTTCCTACAGTGTGTGGGTTCCCTTCTCTGTCAGCGACTTTGAAAAGTGACTGGTAAAAAAAACCCATCAGGCTTTTTTAGATGTACACTACTACTACCCTAACAGGGAAAGCTGTTTCTCTGCGTTACTCACAAGCCTGAAATGAACAGAAGTACAACCATCATCCTCCAGCCACTGCTGCCCAATTCTTAAACATCCTAAGAATATTAAATTGTTATAGAAAAAGACAAATAAAACTCAAAAGATCAATTCAGGGTCACAGGAAAAAAATTCAGGGACAAACAAAGGACTGGCATTCCAGGTATGACAGCAGAGCATTAGGTGTTACTGCTCTGTACTGGATGTACCTTGAAAACTTACTTCTCCTTCACAAGCACTTTGCTTTTTACTATGATCTGTGAATGTTCCCTAATTTCAACTAGGGTAAAAAAAATCTCCATATGACTGTGATTCTAAATACAATTTATGGCAGCATACTAAGTTAAGCTATTGTGCAGACAAATATTTAACACAGACCTTTTTTGTGTTTTTGAAGGTTTCCTGATGAAAGATGGAGCAAAGCTCACAGTAGGCGGCATAAACTTAGTACAATACTCAGAGTTCAAAGAGCATAGGCACAAAATACCAGCTTTATTGAAACCAAGTAGCACAATAAATCAGTGATTTACAGAGTACTATCCCATCAAACATGGCACTAAATCATCCTATGTGAAGAGAGACAAAAAGAGCAACAGAATGTAAACTGTTCTAATTTAACAAGTCAATTAAGTTTAACCAAACAACACATGAGCTGACACTATAAACCATTAAAGCTGAAATACCAGAAGCAGAGTGGAGTATAAATCTGAGGCGTGACTGTCTCCATGGAATGCTGTATCGAGTTACGATAAGGAAGTGCCAGACTACAGCTGTCAAACTGTTTTTCTACACACCAAGATGTTAATGGACTTACATAAATAGGAACCATCACAACTCTGAGAAAACTCATAGATTCAAGTATCAGCTTTTTAGAATTCCTGGCAATTAAAAAGTAATACTAGAGCAGAAAGAACTTTCATCATCAGATATGCAACTGTACTTCAATAAATACCAATCTGAACCTTTATTTTCAAGCAAGTAAACCTGTAACAGAGTTCCCTGTGACTATTACTATAATATAATCATTGTGTGTCCGTGATTTCCTTCAGGATGTCCTTGCTGGATAGTGGCAAATTCTCACTTACTCCTTCCACATCTTTGCTTTGTAAGGTGGGGAACCACAGGTAGGGGTACAAAGTGCTTAGATTTTTTCAGAGGCAGCTCTGGAACCCAAGAGTTCCCCTCAAGGCTGCTCTCAGAAAAGCAAAACAGACAGAAACAGATCAGAGTTTTACAGACACTTTTTTATCTTTCCTTCTATTCCTCTGCCTACCCATCCTCCATAGAGGAGGATGGAAACTCAGAACCCGGTTAGACAGGCAGGAGAGACCCTGATGGTGTCAGCTGAAGCATGCCAGACATTTGGAGGAAGACAAAAGGTCAGGGAACACTAGGCAAGAACTGAGTTTTCAGAGAACAAACAGAGGGAGCATAGAACATTAAAAAAATTAAAAGACAGAAAAGTGGGAACCATGATCCACGATTGGGTACACACAGGCTTTGCTTTTCTGTAAGAGATTTTTTCATCTATTAAGTTGGAAAACAATAAAAAAATTACATTGCTACTAAACATTGTTTTCCTGTCTGCTGTGGTAGAAACAACAGACACTTTGTTATTTCACAGTATTGAAAAATAGTCATCAATAGCAGGAGAATAAAATAGGAACAAAGTCGCAACACATCCCGGTCTCCAATTTAATTCATTTTTTAAATTTGTATTTAAAAATTACTGACACAAAATGGAGAAACACTGTCTGAAAGCCTCATTTTAGAAGAGTCTCTGACCCTTGCTTTCCAAGCTTTTTAGAGCCCCTCTGATAGAAAGAATGTAATAAACTCTGGGAAAAGTTGAGTCAACAAGCAAAGCATTTATGTCAGTGAAAGAAAGATGTTTATGAAGTTAAAACAGTTGTGCTATTTTGAGTTGGTTCTTTTTCAGTTTTTAAGTGAAGCAGAAAAATGAACATGCACTCTGGAATGGACTGACTTTAAACAGCTGGTGAAATCAAGAAAGAAACCATTGCTTGACTAACTGAAAGGAACCTGGGTCAATCTCTGGTTATGATGGCACTCCTTGACTAAGTCCATAAGAGTTTTGTTTGGTTTTAAGTCAAAGATCTTTTTTTCCAATGTATCATTATTTCAATATTCCCTTTCCACAAATGAACCTGAACAGTTATGCATGGTACTATTTTCATTACATTTCTCAGCACATATTCATTCTTACAAAAAAAGGACCCTAAGCCTGCTCTCAGAATTCAAGAGTTCATACAGCCTAAGTACAGGAGAACAAATACCTATCAAGCAGCACTTCACATTATCTGACATTGCAATGGCATGACCCACACAGCCCTCTCCTATTTCTTGCTGACACGTCTCAGATCAAGCCAAACACAGCACTTTTTTTGTGTGTGTGTGTTGATTTTTTATGAGTGTAATCTATATTATGAAGATCAAAGAGATAGCAAGAAGGCATGTACTTGCTTTACAGACAAATTAGAAAAACTCCCTGTGCTGAGGTACAATCTCAGCTAAAAGGACACATTTCACATGATTAGATACAACCATATGCTGATAGTACAACAGAGCTTGTCAGGGACTGAAATGAAAGACTTGGGAGTATTTTCAAGTATTAGAAAAGACAAATCCATGCACTGCACAGAGAAAGAAGGATGCTGCAAAAAACCAGGAAAGTTAAGAAGCAGCTGACAAATCTTCAAAGCACTGTCAGAAGAGGCAAGACACTGGAAGGTAGAGCAAAGCAAGTGAAAAAGGGAAATTTGCTTAGGCTTTAGGAATAGGCTTAGAAAGGAAGGCATTTCAGAGAGAGGGAAGCTAAGGAGCCACATTGGTAATATCCAGAAACATTAAGCTTACAAACCAAATATTAAGAAGATTATAAAAAGAAAAGATCCTAAATATATTTGAATGTGATTTACACTTGGACTGTCTGACAATGGAAAAGCCAGAAAGGGTCAGAGACGAGAATGAGACTACAGAGAAACGGAAACATCACATCAAGAAGAAGTGAGTGACAGTTTCCTTGAAATAAATGCTTCATACAGAAAAAGACAGTGGCATCTTATCTAGGGAACTACGAGGCATTTCCCAATCAGTAAGAAACATGGGCAACTCACCCCCATGACAGATGCAGTGGCAGAGAACAGAAAGTCGCCTCCTTTTCCAAAACTCTTGACTAACCCTTACTATCTTACCAGTTCTTCTTTCAAACCTCACCTCTTTAGTTAACTAGTCTCCTGATCCACCAGAAATCAGAGCTGGATGAGGCAGAAGGATTAATACCTCAGGGTACTTACGATTTTTGAAACATAATGAAGACAAATTTTGCCTGAAATCTTTTCATTAGAAATTTCAGAAGTGCTGTTTAAAGCAACATTAGATTCTGACAAACACAGTTCTTAAAGCAACACTTTATGTATTTCAATTGTTTTTTTACTATGGTTTTGATTTCTAAGACTTAACTCCACATCCTCATACCTTTTAAAAAATCAAACCCCAAAGACTTTTGATCAGATGTTTATCCTGTGCCTAGTTGTAAGGTGCAGTCATTGTTCTATGTTACAAACTAACAACACTCAAATCTCTTTCGGGTTATTTGGAAAGCTGAGTTCCACCAAACATACTTGCAAATTCTGGAGATAATTCCTAAATGAGTCATAAAAAACGTCATTTAACTATATCTAGAACATCAGTCTATTTTTATTATTTCCAACTGCGCCTCTTGCATACATCTCTTTCTACAAAATAATTAATTGTATACAGGTGAATGCAATCTGAGTAAGCTAAAATATGTGAACAAGAAAAAAAAAACAAAAAATAAAACAAACAAACAAACAAAAAACTGAGTCAGTTGTTTATACATTTCACTATTATTTGCTTTCTATCACAGCACAAAGCCACTGCTAGTCAAAGTCTAAGGTACGTAAGTCATTGCTCCAAAGAGAACAGTCTCAGTCAATCCTGATCTGCCACTGGAATCAGTCAAGGGGACTTGTTTTTCCATTTTCAGAAGCCTAATTAGAAGTCCCACCATTATTCTGAACACCTGAATGCATTAAACATTGTAAAAACTAACAAGAGCAACAACCTCTCCCAACAGGAGATTAGACTCACCAGGCAATTCCCCACCTCAGCAGTCTGGGACATCACCATCAAAACCAGCTTCAGCAAGGTCCAGACACATCTCTCTCACCCTGACAGTGCTGTCCTCTCCCAAACGTCATGCACAACTCTGTTCTCAGTCCCAATATGGTCTAGATTTTAAAAACTCTCTTACCAAATTAATATTATCCTCAGGAATAGCACAGTGTCAACTTCTCTGAAAGTAGGCATGTATCAAATAAATACCGTCAATGAAGCCACAAACCTTTTCTTAACAGCTTGGCCAGTAAGTTTGAGACAAGTATTAGCCAGACAATATAACTATAATAGACAAATATAATCCAAATGCAGATCTGGGGAGAAATCTTCATAAGGTAATAGGGATGAAGTGGAAAATGTTATCACTGGCACTGGCTTTAGTGTTTATACAGCCTCAGGTATAAGCAGTTGTAAAATTAAGTTTGAAAAGAGTAGAAGACAAGCATGTCACCACTATGGTAATGGCACAAGTAAAGCACGGCACTGGCTCCATGTATTTCACACCTCCTGTCACTGCCCTTTCTATAACCTCTTCCCCCTGTACACCCTCCTCACACACCTCCACTCTGCCCCAGAGGAGAAGACAAATGCAGCTGCAAAGAGGAGAGTTACAATTCTCACTCCCACAGAAACCCTTCTACTTTCAGTTTCGATACCACACTTCATTGTGATTGTTTTCAAGGCCTTTAACCCACCCCTGCTACCAAGGCTTTACTTCGCATCTCGTGGACTGCCACAGAAGCATGGTAAATACTTCAGCAACCAACACACACTTTCCCAGCTGGATTGCTGCTCTCTTCTGACAGCTAACTTTGGGTTGCAGTGCATCATTGATGTTCTTGTAATTCTCTACATTCTCCAGTTTTATTCTAGCCCACCTGTGCAGGATGGACTTTTCCTAATACACCACACAGAACACCTCCAAATCCCAGTTAAATATACACACACCTATACACCTATATATACTTTTACAGAACCTTTCCAATGAGCAGCTCCCCAAATAACTCATAAACATATTTCAACTATTATCTGTCCTCTAGGCAGAGGTATATTTTAAGGCACAGTAAATGTTGCATGTGTTCCTAATATTTTTCTAGGTACATCTGGCATTTGAGAAAATTTCAATAAGGCATAATGCTGTATTTTTATTTGAATGCATAATGAAGACTTGATTTCCTCCTATATGTAAAGAAATATGATGATGATGCACAGATATTCTTGTGGGTTAGCAATAAAAAACAAAGAAAAAAGAAAATTTTTGACTGCCTATTAGTTTTCACCAGAAACACAACCTTAATTTTACATTCACTGCATTGTATTTTAAAGAGATTCCATCTGCTCCGTCTGTAGTGCACATTAATATTCAGAAGACATCTGCAGTGTGCAGACCAAGCTCTTAATTGGAATCATGTCACAGCTACCATCACACAACACTGAATGTAAATGTTGGCTATCTGCACTTGGCAGCTGCTTGGCAGGCTCAGCATAAAGTCCTACTGAGACTGATAGTGTCTTTAAATAATGCGGTATCAGGATATAAAAGCTATCTTGAGAAATCAAATATTGACTATCATATCCATAACTAATATCATTTACTAGCACCCTAAACTGCTTATAAGCAAAGTATGGTTCATATTCATCCATAATTTTCAAAGAGAGACAACAAATTGATACAATGCTCACATCTTTCACTATGATAGATACTTAAGCAAATTTAACTTGTACACAAAAGGGGACAATGGCAACTGAACTTCAGTGCAATCAAAATGGTGTAATAAAGCTCAAAGCATTTATAAAAATCTGAAACTCAAGCATTGCTAAGGACGTAAGAGCACCTGAATAAAAATTCAATTAACAGGTGCACTCAGTGAATTAAGATACTTTCCTACAATGTCAGTCTAATTATTCTAGAATTAACAATATAGTTACCTTTTCTTGGAATTAAAAAAAAAAAAATCCAACCCTGAGTCAACAGCATTATCATTTGCTTCAAATTCTTGCCAAACCATGGTAACACAAAATTACATTTTCTCAGTCACCTGCATATTTTCTGCTGTAAGTTTTTGACAAATGGGACAGTGAGCAGCAACCTACAGAGTGAAAACTGCACGTGTGTGTGTACAGGTATGCACACACAAACCAAAGTCCTGTCCAATACAAGCAACTGGTTGCTGCACTGACAAATTGATCTTCAATACCTTGCAGGAAATTTCAGTCTAATCAGTATGCAAGAATGACAAAGGAACTCTAAGGACAGCAACACTTGCTTTTCATGAAATACACATTTCCTTGGGAAATTTATATTCCACCACCTTTGCCACAGTACTGTAACAAACAAATCAAACCAAAATTCAAGACCACAAGCCATTAAGGCACACAGTTATGCCACCACAAAAATAATTATGCAAGTAAAGGCAACATCAGAACAGAGTCATCATGATCCAGTGCCCTCCTCTGATAAACTAACTGGATTACTGGATCCTCTTAGCTTCAGAGCAGCTCCCAATACAGATAAGGGAATTACACAGAAGTGGAAGAAGTGGATTGTTTGTGTTCAGGGCATACATACATGCTCAGTCTCAAGCCTGCACTTGCAGATCTGCCACCATTTCAGAACGTGTTATGAGGGAAGGGTAGAAAAGTAAAGAAACTCAGAAGGCAGAGCTAGGTTTCAATCCCAAACCTGAGAGCACAACAAATCTATCACTGACCACTGATTGTAGCAGCACTTCCAATCTGTGTCAATGCCATGGAAAAAAAGAGCTGCTCTTAGCCTTTTTCATCAGTGGTGTGCAGCTAGTCTGTTCAAGTTTGGACTACAACAGAAAGGAAAAATTAACATGGGCAGTGACGGATGAGATGCAGCCTAAGAAGCTTTTCCTTTTGCCTCTGAGCTGTTTAGCCTCAGACAAATAAGGCTGGAGTCACTCTCACAGTCAGGTGTATCTCGCCTGACAGTACAAAACAACTATAACTGAACTACTTCTACAAAAGAGCAATTTAAAAGAAAAATATGAAACAGGACATTTGAAGCTCAGCAGAAACAACCAGCGACATGGAGAGAGCCTGGTGTTCCACACACCCAGCAGGCATGTTACACAGCTATACCTGCCGGGTCAACCTGAGTTCAGGATTGCTTAATTACAGGTATCTAGATAGAACTTAAGAATAGCATCCTACAGGTAAAATAGGCACATAAAAGCCCACAGTTCTTTGCCTGGGTCACTTCACATTTCATTACCAATTCCTGAAGACATTTGAATGATGAAACATACTGTGTTTTTACATAAGACAAAACTGCAATAGGTTGTGCTGTCATCTGATTTGATCTGAATAAAAGAGCACAAGGAATTTCAATCAAGTGTCACTTCAAGCTGATTCATAGCTTAATCTCACATATCCACATTTAACTGAAGGCATAAGCACACTTGTATGTGCCAGGCAAGGCATGCTGGTTCCAGGGTATTCTGGACAGCCTTTGATGCATCCTTGCTACATCAAGGGAGGTGGTCTTTCCCTCCAACTCAGCCCTAATTAGGTCACACCTCGAGGAGTTCCCTGTCCAGTTCTAGGCTCCCCAGTACAAAAGACTCACTGGACAGAGTCCAGCAAAGGGCCATAAACATGATGAGGGGACCTGGAGCATCTCTTTCGTGAGGACAGGCTGAAAGAGCTGTGACTGTCAGCCTAGGGAAGATAAGGCTCAGAGGAGTTCTTATCAATGCCTGAAGGGCATTGAAGGACAAAGGAGGCCATTTCTCCTCACTGGCACTCAGTCACAGGACAAGAGCCAATGACCACAAAGTCAAACACAGGAAGGGTCCACCTGAACATGATGAGGCACTTTTTTACTGTGAGGGTGACCGAACACTGGCATAAATTGCCCAGAGAGGTTCTGGAGACTCCATCTGAGATACTTAAAAGCCATCTGGACGTGGTCCTAGGCAATCACTATAGGCAGTCCAGCTTCACAAAAGGGGTCAGGCAAGATCACCTCCAGAGGCACCTTCCAAACTCATTCTGTAATTCCACAAAGATCCTCAACAGCTCATTAGAATTCATGCTTTGCTTCCAGTTTAAGTTCCAATGGCCAGAAGGCAAATAGAAGTATAATTCATCTGCAGGTAGGTGCATCTAGTTTCAGGTATGCTTTTTCCAGGTAGGTAATTATAAGTTCTGACACAGCTATTGCACAGATTTTGGGATGTTGGGGTTTAATTTGCTTGGCTGGTTTTTTTTTAGGGGAGAAAGGTAGGAAGAACAAGGCTGAGAAATACTGGACTTCCACCAGTTCTTACTATGGGCACATTCTCCATAACTGCAAACTGAGCACTTTCCTAGGCATTTTTTTAAATGTTCAGTGTTGACACTACTGCAATATACCAAATTAGCTCTTATTCTAATAAAGCCACATAAAAGTCAAGGAGCATCCACATCCTGGACAAACCTCAGCAGGAATATCAACCAGCTTAGCCAGCATGACAAAAGGCATCTGATCAGCTGATCAGCTAGGAGCCTTCTAGGATGTAGCACTCTATCCTGCAAAAGTAATCACCTCTGAAGAGTCATTCTTGCCCGAACAGTTTGTAAATTACCTTTCTCAAAAGATCCAACAATTTTAAAAGCTGTATCAATTCTTCTGGAAATCTGGTTTTTTTACAGTTTTGGGGTTTTTTTATTAAGTGCTTAAAAAAGGCTGACGATGTGTTGTTGATCTGTGAAATTATAACAAAATTATTCAAAGAACTAGTGTTCCATATGTGATATGTTTTTTAAAATTGCAGAAAAAAATGGAATAATACATCACACCACATTTTTGATAACCCAAACCAGAAAACATTGATCAGTTGTTTATAAGAAGTTCTACATATACTTGGAACTGAAGAGATCTGCTTTCCAGTTAAAAAAAAATAAAAAGAAAAAGGCAAAACAAAAAACAACACACCAAAACCCCCACATCAACCCACAATTTGTGTCCTTGCTATATACAGATTTATCTACAGTAGTGATAGAGAAGGTACACTGGATTTACTGGACTTTATGCTGCAGTGGGAGCTTCAGAGTCACAACAATGGACACCAGGTTTTATGCCTTGCTTTCCCTCATCTCTAAGGTGCAGGATCCTCCATGTGAGCACAAATGACTCTACAAATCATGACCATTTTCTTGTCTGGTGCTTTTCTGGTAAGAACAAAATGTGAATTGCACCCAGTGCTTCCACGCCTCTCCAGCAGCCAGCACAGCCTGAGCACTGCAGGAGGGTGGCAGCCAGAACAGGACTGAGGGGTGACACAAACTGATCAGGAAGAACGTGTACACAAGAGTATGAGGGATTCTACAGAAGCATCATTAACATCTCTGGCAATTTTGTGATATTATGAGCGTAGAACATGAAGTACTACTTCATTGCCAGTACAATATATTCACCAATAATTCATAAGTGAGCCTTGTCTCATTGAGATGTAACTTGGTTATAGCTCCTTTTAGTAAATAAAGTATAAATAAATTTGAGTGGATTATAAATATGTATGTTTTAAAGTTTAAAACTGTTTTATCTTCTAATCTGGTCCATCTTTAGGTTGTGGTACGCAACCAAATTAACGAGCAAAACCAACTTCTGTACCACATCTCAAAATAAAGTGTTTTATAGCTTTTCCTCCTTCAGATTTACACTTCTAACAACATTATATCAACATTCAACAGTTACTTACAACATATAGCTGTAAAAAGAATCATCTCCATGTAAAAACGTATTTTGACAACACAGCCCCCCACACACACTTCCAGTAATTGCATCCTGTGCACTTTCACAGAAGAGGATTTTTGGGAAAGAGGAAGGGTGAAGACAGACATATGTTCTGTATCCTGAGAAGGTACAGTAGTAAAAAATATCAGTGTGTTCTACCCAGACCAGGGAAAACCCTCTTTTATAGAGTCATTTAGGTTGGAAAAGACCTTGAAGATAATTGATTGAGTCCAACCACAAATTCACCACGGAGCCAGGTCCCTGAGCACTGTGCCAAATCTGCTCATGGATGTCCAAAGTCTTGGCAAGAGGCTTGGACAAATAACATCCATTCTGACAATATTTGGATGTAACAATGAAAAATTCCTTGATCAAACTGAACTGCAGCAGGTGGCAAGTGCTGCATGGTTCAGCTTCCAAATGAACTGATTTTTAGCAGTAGAACTTCTAGGATACAACTCCCCCAAGTCACATAGTGCTTCACAACAAATGTACACACTGCAGATCTTCCAGCTACAAAAAGCTAAGAAAAGCTAAAACCACTAGCAAAATCAGTATACATCATGCAAAGTTACATTATTTCATAGTGCTATGAAAAAATTGGTAAAGCAGTTAATAATTACATGTTTCCAGCTGTAAGAAATTAAAACTACTTTGCAGGGATTTAAGAGATGCCCATAAAAAACACCAATTGTGTTTATGGCTTTTTATCATAAAGTTATACCATCTGAAGATTAGAATTTAAAATATTGTATCCAGTGATGTTTAACACTACAGAAACTGGACTCCGAATATCACCATTCTGAATAGCATCAATTTTTAGCATATTATAACAAAACTACACATCTTTCCGCCACCTCCTCCAAAGGTATAAAAGAAGACTAAATGTTAATTTACTCTAAGAAGCCATCTTTCATAATTTATTAACCTGAAAACCCTTTGTGTCTCACAAATACTTACAAATGTTAATCAGAAACGCTGATAACATCAAATGTTTAAAAAGTGTTTCTGAACAATTACTGCCAAAAAAAAAAAAAAATTAAAAAAAGAGGTAACTCAGAATATTCATTCCAGAGCTGTACAGGAGACATCTGGCAGAGAGGGGTACCCCCTATACCTGTGACAACCAGAGACTGACCAGCTCCTTTACTACAGATGTCCTTGAGGAAGCAATTCTTCCTGAACTATCATAATTAGCACAAGTGTTGCCACAGAAATAAGTGTTTACTGGAGCCTCACCAGGAAAAATAACACAAAAATATTTGTGGTTGGTTTTTTTTTTAATTTCTTCTATGGAACACAGTTTTCTCAATAGGAAGCAGAAAACAATATGCTGTCCCAAGGGAGGAAGAACCAAAATGGAAATGAAGAGCCATTGTGACATCCTGCTTTATAGCAGTTTGTCAATATGCAATCACCAAGAATGAGGAAATTGGCACTACAGTTGATTCAAAAATATAGAGGAAAACTACAAAGCATTTTCTCAACCCTAATCCAAAAACCACATTTCGTTCCCCACACAAACTCCACACGTTTTAACAATGTTCTGCAACAAAACCACTCAGATCCAGAAGGAGGACAGAACAGTGACTGGTGGGAGAACATGCACCTTCCCTCCAATCTGCAATCTTAACCCTTCTTCACACGTTTGGAGTGAGATTTTATGACAATTTTCTCAGCTCTGCTGGGCAGGCCCCTGATCTGACCATCTTGGTCTGGACTTCACTAATACCCAAAAAGGAATGCAGGGTTCCAGACTTCTGTAAGATGACCTCACACCAAAAGCTGACATCATGCCAGCCCCGGCAGGCTAGAGACCATTTCTGAACAGAAGCAAAGCTGTTCTGCAAGCCACCGGGAAATAAAAGGAGAGAACAGAGTGCCTTAACATTTCTTAAAAAATAAACCCCAAGGTTGTTGTTGGTTTTAAATGACATTAGAAGCAATGCTACAGAAGGAATACCTGCAAGTCCCTACCTCATGCCTTGAAGAGATGCTGTTCCTAAAGATGCTTTCTCCCTCTAAAGGGAATTTCCATATCTATGCATAGAGAACTGCCACTCTCAATCATCTGCCATTTTTACACAGAAAATAAATGCCCCTGTATGGAAAGAACTAGTAGCAAAACTGCTCCTAATAAAATGCTGGCCTTTATTATACATGATTTATTATGCATTTGTACAGAGGCCAAATCCTAGCAGTACGAAAACCATAAGACAGGGTCTTTTCTTCTAAATCTCCTCTCTCTTCTAAGTATCCTTCACACAACAGCAGAGAACACTGCCATCATCTCCACAATTCTCACAGGCAAAACACCAATGACCATAAAACAGCTGCTTGTTCTGCACAATGGATTTCTGGAGTTTCCATCAACGGTCCCTCTTTCAGATCCTTATTTTTAAAAGAAAAATATGCTTTTGCATTAAAGGATCTCATAAGTACACAACCTTTATTAGTATTACTATCATAGAAAGACTATGCAAGTCTTTATGCAAAAGCATTTCATCCACACTCAAGATTTCCTAATTCCCCCCCAGTTGCTTTTCTAACCAATGTTTTTGTGATTTATTATTTCCCTTGTCTGTTTCATATTACAATGACGTATAAAGACATTAAAAGACTGGAGAAGAGTGCACACCATTTGCTGTGGAGCTGACAGTACCTCAGGAAAAAAATTAAATCTACGTGAATCAAAAAATCTTGATACATCAAAAACCACCAAAAAATTGTTACATACCAAAGAAGCACTGATGCAAAGACAGGCACGGAACACAAAGAAGCATAACTAAAGGAATCTAAAGGAACATTACAGAGGAAGAAATAACAACCCTCTGAAAGAGGAACCAGTGCATTTGTGAGTTATATTTATTACTGCCTCCCTCTTCTTTCACAAGAAAATATGAATGATCATTCATGAAGCTGAAAACGTTACTGAAGCCAGTGGGAAACATTCATAGCTCATCTTGGCTACATTTCCAGTCTTCATTTGAATAATGAGCAACTGCTCTGTCAGACATTAACGTTTTTAATGACTGACTGGTGAATAGATTGAAGTGAGCTTGTTCTCTGCTGTCTCCTCCTCTTCCCCGTGATCTCCATTGTTGCATTTTAGGTAAGAGGGTACAAGAAAACTTCAGTATTAGCACGAGGGGAATACTGACAGAATTGTCTCAGTATTCTAATATTAGTTTATTAAATTAACAAAAAATAGCAAAGATAAATAGAAATTAATGTTCAGTGCAATATCTAGTACTGATATATGGTATCTTCCTTTAGCTTAATTTTAAAACCAGCTAGAAGAATACAATTTCAGAAGTTTCATACAATGTTTCTTACAATAAGCTTCTTCAACATGGAAGCACAGGCTTTTAAGAATTCAGCAATTATTTATAATGGCTAGTTACCCACTTCTCTCATAGTTAGTTATGCTCTTTTAGAGGCTAGTACATGGAATAACAACAGGATACCAACAGAGCAGAAAGAGGCAAAAATTTATCTGTACAGTTATAGCAACTACCTAAAGCTCTTTCAGAAAATAACAAGCTTAAGAGTTATGTGAAAAGTTACTGGTATGCAACAGACTACAAATACAAATTTAAATGAAATTTTAAACAATCAAAAAAAATACTGCATGCTTCCTCACATTTTAGGACATACTGATCACTTAAAGCAGAACAATTACGTCAAGCCACTAACTGCAAACTGAAAAAAGAGGGTATCCTTCTCAAGAGATTGTAAGGAATATCTAACAGATGCTACAGGAATATTAACAGTGCTGAGGGCAAAACGTTACAAATAACTCTACGTGCATTATGCCAAAATTGCAAGAAACTTAGCTTTTATAATTAATATAGAAGTTTATCCTTCCTGATGTAAATCAAAATACATTTAGCAATATCCAGGATATCTGAATGTCAGTCAATCCACCTATAATTCTCTGTTTCTCAGCCAGTCAGCACCTTTTATCCCTTTACTTCATACTTCTAGTTCTTTTACTACCTCAGGCAAGTACATATTACAGACATACTCTGATTAACTTTCCTTTGTACAGAGGATTACTTATGAAACATTACTTCAAGTCCCATTGAGCTACAATTGCTGGCTTCCTTAGAACTATAGTACTTAGTTCAAAAAATTCCTAGTCTAACAATGTAATACAGTAATTGCAACCTTAAGAACAAGTACTGAAAAGCAATTTTATTGTGATAAACAAATACAGAAGCAAAAAGGCCTCCAGGAAAAAAAAAAAGTATTTACATGTTCTATCCAAGCAACTAAGCAACTAAAAAGAAGTAAAATCAGTCTTCCTTAATACTTAGTTTATCTTCAAAATTCCCCCATGAGAACAAGATAAATATAGGGAGTGAAGTTCCACTAGTACTAACAGCAGCTACTCTACTTAATCCTTCAGATTTAAGTCATGGAGAAATGCCTCTGCAAAAGCAAAGACGTGCAAATACAGCAGCTGCACAACAGTACTTCTTCACTTCTTATTTCTTATGTTAGGCACATTCAAGATACTGCGCTGCCAAAAATTAGTAAAATTAAATGCAGAAATATACTCCTCTTAGAACACAGATGCATCACTAATAATTTGCTTCACAATTGTTTTCATGCTATTGATGGAGATCAAAGAATAAATAAAACTCTAAAGCTTCTTCTATGCCTTCTGGTCACTAGGCTTGTTTGAACATACCTTCTAAAACATAAAGCAAGAATGTGCATTTCTCTTCTTTGTATACCAAATTCAAAGGTTTCATGCAGTCAGACCATAGAACTGTTTAAGGTGGAAAAGACTTTTAAGATCACTGAGTCCAACCATTAACCCAGCTTTTTCCTCCAGCCCCCTAAAAATCTAGAGACTACTTAAGTAGAGCAAAAACACTTCTGTTATAACTACTATTAAAAAAAAAAAAAAGGTATGCAGAGCTAGTAATCATCAGATTATGAGAGTGCTCACTGTGCTACCTGGATTTTAAATAAACTAGCTACTCTTTGGACTGAATTTGTATTGCACATCTGAGGAGAGAGCTACTGTGGTTTATTGCCAGCTAATTAACAGTTAAAGGATGAAGTAGGTAGGTGAAAGCAATAGTAAAAAGTTCAAAGTATTTTAATTTCAAAGCTGATGGTATCTAACAGCAATATGTGCAATATCCCACAAATCTGAATTACATCTGAAAACTTGAACAGTATTTTTCAAAAGGACCACTCTTCTTATGCTATACTGCAAAAGTTTTAACGTCATCCAACTCCTATAATTCATTGTTTCATTGAATTATTTCAGGGAAACAGCAAGGAGTCATGCCTAATCTGTGAACTGATGTAGGCTTTGTGATTGACATAACAGTGATTTCTGAGGAATTCCAAAGGACATCAGAATAAGAAAGCATAAGCAAATGTTAAAAATTAGAAGACAAGCAATCTATAAGTCAGGTTTAATTTAATACCAAGTGTTTCCATTATTAATTAAAAAGTTAAATATTTCAAAGATGTACTGAACTCTTATTCTGTATTACATTCAAGATCTAACAATGTAAATGAGCATTTCTCTACTCCCTTCTGCTCAGATACTCTACTGATGTTTTAAAGGTGACATTTAGCAAATCCTCGAATTTTAATTGAGAAGCTCAGTGCAGAGCTAAAGAATCTTTCCACCTGTCCATCTAGATTCATATGCACCATTTCCCATCACAACAAGAGAGCACACTGAAGAGGATTATTTCAAAAGCAAAATACTACGAAGGGCTCTCTTTTGCTCAGGGAGCAGCTGAAAAGCACATCATCTTTCCTTCAGTATCAAGGTGAAATCCTGAGAAGGAATAGTTTTATTAGCAATAAAATACTTGTTATTAGTTGAAACATCTGAGTTGCTCAAGTTAGTATAACCCCAAAAATATTTCAGTCCCATTGTTAGTTATACTTAATACCTCCAAGAACACAGAGGTGGTTTTATTGTTACAAGAAAATAAGACAAAACAGCAAGTTAATCATGCACCTTTGTGCAATTGTCTCAAGGGATAGGGAAGCAGAGCCTCTGCCTTCCTTCAGGTGTGCTCCTCAACAGGAGGTTTCCCAAAGCAATAACTCAAACAGTGAACATACCATTTCTGTGGAGTTAATTTCACAGTCTTAACACATCCATTCACAGCCTGCTTGTTAAAAGTACACGTGTCATGGTCAACAATGCACTTGGAGAATATATATCTGTCCCTGGTTACATTCTCAGCCTAATTTTTGAAGGTCTTGCTTTGCACCTTTCCTAACCCTCCCAACTTCTCGATTTTGCAGTTATACCGAACAAATAAAGGCTCTGGGGAAAGCTGTGTATCCCTTAAATTCTCTGCCACAGCCCAGTGTATAAATGTTTCTGGAGATTCCCCACCACTATCATAATTTTATTTCCACATATGCCTTACAATGCACTCTGCTCAACAGCCACATCCTAATGTGCTTTGATCACGTGTACAAAAACAGTACAAATGAAGGATGAAACTCCAGGGGATCAGACAGAAAACACAAACCTGGAAATAATTTCCAAAGCATCACCCAAGAGTGACCATCCTAAGAGAACAAAAGTCTTTTTTCATAGCCTAGCTAGTTTCAGTAACTTTTACCACATGGATAGAGTGCCATTATGGCATCACTATGACTACTTGAAGACATCTGCCACATGGTTTATACCAAAGGCCAAGCCTCCTTGTGACTTATTCTTGCTTCTATGACCATATACAAAAAACCCCACATAACTTATCTAAAATGTTCTCTCAGTCTGGGTGTGCAGATGCAGCCTAGTGACATACACAGATTTAACACTGGGCCAGACACACACACATGAAGACAAGCACGTTATTTCTGAAGATCTTTCCTATTCCCAACATATACAGCAAGGGCAATTACTTAAACTACCTTGAAGTTTCCTTAACCTAATAATTAAAAAAAAAACAACTGCTGACTTTCATTTTTTTTTTTTTTATAAGCAGAATGGAAACATGTTTAAAACATCCATTTGACCTGTCACAGCAACTCAAAAGTGTCTCCCCTATCTCCACATGTTCTTTAATTACTAAGCAGATATAAGCACCTAGGATCTTGTCTTCCACAAGTATTATCCCACTTATGACAGTCATCAAGTATCAGAACCTCTAACTTAAAATTTTTCATTGATAGAGACAATAGTTACAACAGAAACATAATTAACATGTAGCCACGTTAGACTGTCACCCACATTGTTAAACAATGCAAGAAAGAATAATTTCCCTGACCCTCCAGAGGGATCCTCACCTGCTGTTAAAGAGAACACGGCACTGCTCCTGGGAAACCACAAGGGGGGAACAGCATGGTTTTCCAGATAAGAAGCAAAACAGCATTACTGACAGTGGCACTTGCCCAAAGAGCTACACTACAACAAGTGACAATTTCCAGCCTTGTTAATTTAGTTTTCTCTCTAAGATAGAAAGATGATAAGCAGAAATATGAAGCAAATGAACCACCCTTCTGCTTTGGACAGCCGCACTATGTAAAGCTGCACTTGAAAAGCTGTATGCTACCATTAAATTTTTACATTTTTATATTAAAACACTTTATTTCAGAGGATCCCTCCATCCACAGTTGCAACATTCAGAAAGAAGATTTTACACTTACTTCCCTGAAGATGGTATTTCAAACCCCAAATCTAGGTAAACTAATCACAAAATAGCAAAATCACACTCAAAAACATTAGACTTCTATAGAGTGGGTTTTTTGTTTGGTTTTGTTAGTTGAGGATTTTTTTGTGGTTGGAGTTCCTTTTTTTTCAAGGAAAATATTGAATACAAAGACATTGCACATTTTTAAGAATTACATCCAACTATCTACTGAAATTTTTCCAACATGGAGTTAAACTTTAAAATATGTTCTACATGAAACTCTAACTTCTTTCATATTTAAAGATGTTTGAAAACATCACTGACTTGGCTGCAGGGCAAAAAATCACCTGTAATTTCCATAAATCTGTGCTCATACTTGAACATTCCTGTAACTTCAATTCAGTCACCACCAGTGTCCACATCTTTACCCTTCACCTTTCATCTATTCTTCTTCATGCCCTGAACAGAACTTCTCTGAGAGAAAACATCCAAATCCAGATAGTGATATCAAAAACTGGTTTTTAATTCATTCTGACTGTACATTTCATTCTTGTCCTCTTGCACATCTCATGTCCTGTTTGTCTGTTTCCAAGATCTTAAGATGCGTTTCCCTTTGTGAAGTTCCCAGCCTAAAAGCACTTCAAAAATAGCTGGTGTCTCAATGCTTCCTTAATAAAAGCTATTATTTGTTCCATAGCTTAATTTCTTCCTGTTTCTCTAAAACTGTTAACCAGGGATTAGATGTTAAGAGCACGCTTCATCCACAAGGTGACATCCAGTAATTGCTCTAAAAGAGGACCCTCTATCAATAAAAGTCAGAAACCTTTGCGTTATAGGTCAAGGGCACAAGACCTTCAAACGAGGGCACTGAAAGTTCAGGGAAAGCACGCCTTTTCTCACCTTCCCCTCCCTTTTAAGCTACTTTCTAATAATGAGAAAGTATTCAGTGATTTCAAATCCAAAATTCTGGGCGTGCCAAGTACCACCATTCACAGACATTTTAAATAACTTCTCACACTGAGGCTCAGTTACAGCCCAAATTACAAACAGACTGCATAGCCCAAAACACACAGTACAATTGTGACAGAATAAAAATTTCCGTATCACAAGTGGCATTTTATTGTCCAGCTATTGATAGCTCAGCTATCTCTCCATCTGCGAGACTGGAAGTATTAAAAGCAATATATGGGTGGCTTTGAATCTTAATATGTTGCTAAATAGCGAAAGTTGTTTCAGTGCTTTATAACAGCCACCTGAAATACACAACAGCGGCAACAAACCACCCCAGTTTCAGCGAAAAACCCAACCACGCTCGTCCGCAATGATTTAAAGACAGAAATGTAAAGATAAGTACAGAAGAGGTTGCACAATAACACATGATCTTCCCTATCACATGCTTGGCAGCGCGCTCGCTGCCCGGCGATCCCCGGTCAGACCCCGGGGCACTTCGGCCGCGCCGGACACCCCCGGGACGGGGCTAGGGCGATCCGGGGCTCCCGGAGCACGGCCGGCAGCCCGCGGGGAGCGGGAGCGGCGGCACCGCGGGGCTGGGGAGCCGGCGGAGCCTCTCCCCCATTCAATCCCTCCCTGCTGCCCGCTGTGCCCAGCGGCGGCGGCCGCGGCACCGGGCACAGCGCGGAGGCGGCGGGCGGCCCTGGGCTGCAACCCCCGGCAGGACCCCACGCCCGCTCAGCGGCAGCGCCGGCACTTACGCTCGAAGTCGGAGTCGGACTCGTCGTCGCCGCGGTCGGGCTCCTCGTCGCCGTTGGACTCGGTCTGCATGGGCTCCCCGTCGAAGCTGACCACCCTGCGGCCACCGCCCGCCTCCTGGTCGCGGGCATCCCGCAGGCGGGCGAAGTACTCGGCGGCGAAGCCCAGCAGG